>OX578133.1:151665752-151885752 GCA_951213105.1 Amaurobius ferox | reverse complement strand
TAATATTACGGGGATTATTGAAATTTTCAATTTCTTACATCATCTGTTTTTTTTCACCAAATATTTTCTAAACTCATATATTGCTGTATATCTTCCAATCAACTAACTATACTACTTGTGGAATATCTTCGGATCTAAGGGAACAAAAATAGTACAAGTATATCCTCTAATACAATTTTAGCGCTTTCATTTTGGCATATATTGATTCAATTTCATATATTTTTAGTAATTTGTTTAAAGAACGAGACCAGAATGTTTTATTCTTCAGATCTGCTTGTGAAAATTTTATTTCAGGAAAAAAAAATTAAATATTTAATAGAATGTTTTGAATAACAATAAAATTTAAAATACTATAAGAATGTGCTCATGGTTGTGAATTTTAGGTTTCTTTATATTGTATATTCCGTTGTAGGAAGGGGAACATGAATTCCCGTGACTTTGAAGTGCCAATTCTAAAGTTGGACTATTACATACGGCAGTCTATTTTTGGTGAAAATTCCTCAACCGCATGCATCACCTCTCTGATTTTTTTTATCAATGCCTTCTAACTACTTAAAAAAAAATAATCAAAATATGCCACGCCGATTTTTAGAAGAATAACTTCATTTTCACATAAGCGTCTGGCATGAAGCTCGCTTCGCTGCAATTAAATATTTTCACACACTGTAAAACATTAATTCTGAAACCTTTGCCCATTTTTTTTCAACTACTTTTCTGATAATTTTGGCAAACTGATAAGAAAAGCTACAATTACGTTATATATATATATATATATATATATATATATATATATATATATATATATATATATATATATATATATATATATATATATATATACAGGGTGTCCCATCAAGGCCGCCCAAACTCTGCACAGCCAGATTCTTCGCTTGGAATACATAAAAATTGGCCAAAGAACTGTACCTCTACGACCCATAGTTTTCGAGAAAAATGCAACGAGAAAAGTTTGACGTCATATCCGGTGTACAAAAAACAGCTTTATTGGAAACATGAACATCGGTATAGCATAAAACCGGACGTGGGGGTCCGGTTTTATGGCAGCCACGATCGCTAGACCTGACACCTTTGGATTTTTTCCTATGGGGCCATCTGAAGGAATTGATCTATCGAGACCTAGTTACTGCAGAAAGTGTTAGTTACTTAGTTTCTCGTCTTCATGCTTTTGTGGACACCATACTGCTGCAACGTGTGCAGTCAGCCATTCCACTGCGAGCGCATGCATACCTCGATATGCGCGGTGGACATTTTGAACATCTTCCTATGTAAACATATGCAAATACCGATGTTCATGTTCCCAATAAAGTTGTTTTTTCGTACACCGGATATGACGTCAGTTTTCTCTCGCATTTTTTTCGAAAACTATGGGTCGTAGAGGTACAGTTCTTTGCCCAATTTTCATGTATTCCAAGCAAGGAATCTGGCTGTGCAGAGTTTGGGCGGTCTTGATGGGACACCCTGTTATATATATTATATATTTTATATATATATATATATATATATATATATATATATATATATAATCATAACTATCGGGAACTTTACTCCCCATTACGGACAGCTGATTTCCTTTAAACTTACATTAACATACTTGCAAATGTTGTACAGTGCACTTATTATAATTGTGTCCTGAACACTTAAAATAAATAAATACATTTCATCTGTTTTCTACTTTTTTTTTCCTATAAACGCTAAGAAAGAAAAATAATATACATAAATATACGTATCAGTCTCTTTTTATAAATAGTGCATCTCACAAAAGATGATTAACGCTCAAATAGAATAGAGCAGCTAGCAGTGGGATCATAAACGAAAGTGAAAAACCTTATTTATCTTTATCATTCGGTATATATCCCGCAACTTATTCTGTTTCATACGGAGGCTTTTTCATTAAGGATACTTAGAAGGTATATCTTTAAGTTGCAGATAGAATACTGTATTACATTGATTCTAATTTAGGATGAAATACAAAGTTGCAGTCAGAAATATGTCACAAAAATAACATTTGAAAGCTGGTCATTAATGTAGCAACTTTCGCAGCTTTTACAATGAAGTTCTACTATACCCAAAACTACGGGTATGATATAAGTTACAGCCTTTTTATATATACAGGGGTTCTAGGAAGGACCGTAAACACCCAAATAACGTCTAAACGTCCTGAAGGATACACGTCAAGTCCGTTTAGTGCCCCACCAAATAAAAGTGTTTGCATCACCCTCAGCGAACAGAACAGGAACACGGCAACAGTACAAGATGGAAGAAAAATGTCAACCACAAAGTTGTTTAATTAGTAGAAAATGGCATTAGAAACGCATACGTTAGTAGATGTTGTAACACGATGACACCTGCAATGCTTGTTAAAGTTTGTGTTCATATTCTTTCTCGAATTCAGGTGTGTATTGTTGCTGACGGAGAACATTTTGAGCAGATAAATATTAGATTCTTTTGAATTAAGTGTTGTTTACCTTAGCATTCCTAAATAGGACTGGCATTTACCAATAACCATATGTGTCAAATAAATGCCTTCTGTAACAGTTGCATTGTCGATTCCTACTAATTAGATAATGCCCTATAACTTTGTAAAGGACGTTTGTTATCAATCTCTCTTTGTTGCCAAATATGTTATCCTCACTTTTTAAATTCTCAGGTAGGAGATGCTGTAATCACTTTTTTTTTAGATTAGACATGGCCACTGTTATATAGATAGAACTAACGTGTATACTCATGATTTTTCGTTACAAAGTAATTGGGAGTGCTTAAGAACTTTCCCAAGAAACCTGTGTATTATATTATAATAGATTGATTTTATTGATTGATTTGTAATGGAATGTAATATCCTGATAATTATTTTATTATAAAAGCAATATCCAAAACTTTTCTCTCTTTTTATACGAATTTTTATCTTTGACAAGCGATATAGCTCGCTATGGATCTTTTTACACTGGGTTATTATTGTCAAATAAGTTTCTTCGTGGTGAAAAGATTTGAGGTCAATACAACATTATTGGCGGCTTTTGACAAATGATGTATGTGTCAAGAGAAAAAGTTCGTGTATTGAAGTGCGAATAAAGAAGCTAACAATAGAGTAACAAGATCGATTTAAGTGAAAATATGTTTTTTATCTTTCCACCTTCATGATGTATACAGTTCTTTGTTTTACATTTCAGCTATTGCTTGCTTTTCATTGACACTATGAAATATTTTGCTGATCAGATTGGATTTATTAACTAACTAGAAGTATACCCGTTCTTCATACGGATTATATAAGATAAAGAAACTTAAACTTCACAATTACATACAAATTTTAGTAGTATTCTGAACAATGTTACTCAAAACATTATATTAAAATATTTAATTTTATTCTCCTAAAAACAAGTATAAGAATCTTTGTTCTCGCTGTACAAAACTATCTTCACAAGAGACCTAAACAATAAAACATCCTGTCACGTTCGTAAATAAATTTACAAAAAATATAAAATTGGATAAATTTATGCCAAAATTAAAGTGCTAAATTGGCATAAGAAAACATAACCGTACCACTTTCAACAATTGGCTAAATACAAAATCCGAGTTAATTGACTAAACATAAAATCTAAGTTATTTGACTAAACACAAAATCTGAGTTAATTGACTAAACACAAAATCTGAGTTAATTGACTAACACAAAACCTGATTTAATTGACTAAACACAATATTTGAGTCAAATGGCTAAGCATAATGAGTTTTAAAAATCTTTGACAGCATAAAAGAGGTGACGTAAAAAATTGAAAATATCAATAATGCCCGTAATAATTAAACCTGAAAGCCTTAATTGATATTATCCAGTCAAAAATGCAATAAAATTAAATTTTATGTACATTTCTGTATTATCGGAAAAGATTTAATAAAACTTGTCTGCCGTATAAACACATTAGATTTAACTCCGTTGCTTAGCAACATAATACATCTTTTTAAAATAAAGTTGCGAAAAATGTATCGTCTGAATAATACTATTCTTATGGAAGGCTATTTTTTTATTAATATCTGGACACGCCCTGGTCCTAGAAACTCGAAATACGAACTAAATTTTAAGTGGGATTATTCCAAAACTACGCACAAAGTTTCATGTAATTCGGGACAGTCGTTCTTCCATGATGGTGAAACAAACAAACACACATACAAACAGACATATTTTCAATTTTATTTATATAGATATAGTCGTTCCTCGCTAAAATGAATTCTACGGGAACGTCAAAATTTGTTCATTTATACCGTAGTTTGTATTATCAGAATCAGATAAAACATGATTTCAACAATAAGATCTAGGTGTTAATAATTTCAAAATATACTTATACTACAATGTTTTACTACACAATCTCTCGAAGTGTACAATTACAGTTTACCTAACGTAATCCGTTATCGATGATTGTTTATTGTTTCTTTCGCGACATTTTCTCAAAGGCCTGAATAACGTCGTTGAAGTAAACAAAGAAATTATCATCGCCTAACAAACATTGTTTAAGACAGTGTTTAGAGCAACAGGGGCTTCTATCAAAGACTGTACTTTTAGTATTTTGTCATCTACCTCGGAATCTCAAATTTTCACTTTTCTGTTCTTCTATGTTCCCTTTCTTCCTTAAGGGGTCTATTATTTCAACTGCACTCAATGTTTTTTATGTTAAATCTTCATTGTTCACCAGGAAATGCTCTTGAAAAGACATACTGCTGGGTAAAATTCCTCTTCCTGTGGTATCTTCAACAATTGTGTTGATTTTCGTTGGAACTTCGAGCTTCATTGTTCATTGTTTCTCTTGCAGCTGTAACAATAAAGCCAGAGTGAAGTTAAATTTTAAGAACTTATGACTATTTGATTAACAGTTCTCTACGCAGCTCTTACAATTGTTAGTTTTTTCATTAAATTAAAATCGAAGAATTTTTTTTTATCAAAGTCTCCTAGAACCATCTCTTGTAATGGATTTATACATCCAGTAATGCCTTGGTTGCATGGTTGTAACTTCGTGGTGTTTGACAAAAAACAAGCTTTATGACCTTTAGTCCAGGCACAATGAGCACTATGCAGTGCAGTTATCAAAAATCATGCAAACTTTCCTTTTCTCATGATGTGATTTTTATCCAGTTACTTTAACCACTTTGTCAAAACTGCATATCCAAAATCATGTTATTTGTATTATACAATTCTAGAAGACTAATTCGTTTTAACGAAATGTAGCGACATGTTTAGGAACTCAGAAAGTCCTTCATTATAACCGAAAAATTGTAATATCCAGGTTCATCTTAAACGAAGAAGCATAATTTAAAAGTACGCTAGGACAGGAATTAGAATAGTTCAAACTAATTTATATTAAGCAAGTTCGTCTTAATGTGTAGAATTTATGTATTGTATAGTAATTCTATGTAGATTATTTTGTACTTGGCAAACATTTCATTACTTCAATACTTAAATTTATGCACAGGGTAGTTATACCTGAAGGTATTTCGACGTGGCAATATATACATCGATTATACCATTATTGTAAATTATCTGTAGAGACCATCAAAAGATGAAAAGAAAAAAAAACTTATAGTAATATTTTGATTACTACCAATGTCATAGGAATATTATTTTTTAATGAAAAGAGGAACAGTTCAAAAATCAATCTAATTATGTAATGATATAACAGGAAATACGACTTATATAAAGTAAATGAGGATGTAGTTGGAAAATTAACAGTTTCTCCAAGATATGAATTTACCCTATATGTATTGTGGGTTTAATTACAACATGTTGAAGACCCTGACCGTCCGACTCATCCGAAGACGCAGAGCATCCATTTGGACGGCCGGTAATTACAACATATGTAAGACATTACAATAACTGCATGAACTCACACTAACTGCATAATTATAGTAAATGTACTGTATATTTTGTAATTTTAATGTCGGCGAGAAGGAAATGTGCCCCTATCAATCTATAATATGCAAATAAAATAAGTGCAATAAAATAAGTGCAACTTATTTTACTTTTTAATTAAATTCATCATAGATTGAATGGTGTTCGTACAAAGCTCGGAGCTTTTCAGCAGTTGATTATACTCTAAATAGCTCTGATAAAGACTACTTGAATTGATGCGCATAAATTTAAAAATCTGATTTGGGCAGCACATGACTTACTCCATATAATGCAATGAATGCACTTCTTTCACAGTGAAAAACTGATGTCTAATCTACGGCAGAATGTTTTAAATGTTGATTGTACATTTGGAGCTTTTCCAGAAGACAACATATAAAATGATTTCAAAGTATCCAATTAACTTTTATTTCATCCAACTCTAAAGTAATAATTATCAATATTGATAGCATCCGCAATAAGCAATATATCCATATATTGAAATATTTTAATAATTAATTCATCAATTTGGCGTCATTTTCGTTAACTTACGTTATTTCTGCAATTTTAGCAATATTTTATTCAATATGGAGTGAAATATTACCAAGTTGATGATATTTCGTTAATGGGTCTCGTTCGCCAAATTAATCGCCAAGCGTACGGAGAGAAGAGCATTTATTATATATATATATGTCTATTGACGAATTGCAAAACTATTGCACAAAGTATCTTCTCTCGTGGATGGAATGAATTAGATTCTCTAGAATAATGTTAACAAATTTATCGCATGATATTACATATGAAAAGTGAAAACAATTCATAATAGTTAATACTTCTCATCTTCATGAATAGCAAGATACACTATATCCCTTTGCATAAAGATCATTTTAACGATTAATTGATTTACGGCAAAATTGAACGATTAAAGACAAAATTGCAAAGATATCACTAAGTTTACTATGTTATTGCTTCTAATCCAAGATAGCTAACATGTTACAACTTATACAGATAAATTGATAAGATCATACATCAAATTAGTATTTATAAGATCATATGAGTTCTCTTAAAGGTGATTGATCGATGAGCATATATTATATCAATTTATGCATCAATACTGTGCCAATAATGTGCAAAATGGCTGCCGCACTGTCTTGATCATTATTGCGCTCCACGTTTTGGTTTCACTCTCACTTGACAAACATTAAAAGTAACGTTCTTTCAATCCATTTTCTTGAATTTGTTCGTAAAATGGTGGTATATATTTATTTTTAATTTATTAAGAGTATATTTAATTAATAAGTTATTTTTCATTTATATTAAAAGTATATTTAATAAATTAATAAGTTATTTTTAATTTATTAAAAGTAATTTTTTAAAAGTAGTGTCAATGTTTTGCTTCACGCCACCTAAAACGAGAATAACATTTAACAGAAAAGCAAATTTACAAGCAGAGCGATAGCACCACTAAACTGCAACAGAAATAGCATTGTAAAGTAATAAGAAAATCCTCTCTTTGACATTTGCCGAGAAAACCTCAAAGCGTGATGGAAAACTGCTTTAAGCCAGCTAAGAAACAAATATTTTAAAGAAAATAATATTTTTAAGCCGTTTGTGAGACATTTTATTACGCTACGTTCAGTGAAAGAGATAAAATAAATGTGACATACATTATCCCGAATTTTGTGATCGGCTCCCGCTTGAAGAAGCATCTTGTAAAGCTGCTGGCCATCTTTCCGAGACATAGCAGCAGCATAATGGAGTGCAGTGAGTCCATTCTGAAACAGAAGTCATTCTATCATGCGACAACGTACAATTCAAAGGATAATGGCAATTTTTACATTTCACTCTGTTTTACTGCTATTTTGTCGCAATACCTTATGTTTTCTATAAAAAAACTTTTACATAAAACGTCTCGTTTTACGTGTCATATTTTAGGATGAACGGCAATATGACATCCGCTTCGATTTATGTATCAGATAAATTGCGGTATGTGTGTGTTATAGTTTGAGATGCTGGTTAATAAATTTGAATTGTTAGGTATTATGTGAAATGAAATGTGTATGTATGAAGTAAATCTTATTACACGCTTCAAAGCACCTTGATTTACAGTGCTTCGCGATTAAGGCGCTTTTCAATTATATTCATAAGTGGTAAGAAATTTGCCAAACTATTGTTTTTACTAAAATCTTTTTTTAATTATGTGTTTTTCAAGATTTGATATGGATAGAGCTTAGCTGATGATTAGTGTGGATTTAGCATTAAATTTCGGATGAGGCGCATTAAGAATTTCCACTTTCAGCTCTCTTTACATCTATTGTTCATAAATTTAAATTTTACTTGAAACAACTATTTCTAGATATATAGTCTATATAGATAGAACTAGGATGACAACTGATGTGGATTCAGCTTCAAAATCTGAAGGAGATAGGTTGTTTTACTAAAGATTTTCATTCCCGGTTAAAAAAATTTCCTTGAAACGTCTATTTCTTAGGATTAGCTATAGACAAAACTTAGATAGTTACTAATATGGATTCAGCATAAAATTTTGGAAGGGGAAGGGATTCCATGAGGATTATTACTTCCGGTGCTGGGTAAGTTCCTTCCGGATTTCCGAAAATGCCTTTGACTGTACTAAATGAGTATGCAAAAGAGTATATAAAATGCTTAATAGTTCGTTCGAAAACGAAGTGTATACACTACTTGCCGCCGTATAAAGGCTTCTTCATACATTTTTTGTTATTATTATTTTTGGCACTTGCCTGGTTCTTAAAACGCCAACTAAAATTATCTTGCTTTACAGACTTTCGACAAATTTGGGTGTAAATCACCTTGTTGGATCGACCTTTACAGTGCATAACATGTTGTCTTATTTTACGAAAGTGCCACGACAATCAATCAACAGCTAGCTGATCTAAACTCTACTTTTAGCAGTCGTTGACATCAAGGCAAAAATTTCCGACCATTCGTTGATGGCTCAAATTATGAAGCTCCAATTTCTTTTTTATAAAAGTCTTTTCTATAATAACCTCTAAAATATTCAATCATCAGTCGCCATAAATCGAGGTCGAAAAAAATTGAATGTTAGGAATATTTTTTTTCCAATGGCCAGGCATTTGATATTTCATCATTCGCCTATGTCATGTCGCATTTCTGCGCCATGAGCCTTTTCATATTTTGCTGGGAGATAAACATCCTTCTCTCCGTCCGTGCCTGTGCTGTGTTTTTTGCTAAGACTTGTTTCTATTGAAATCGCATTAAAAAGCGCATTTGGTCGAGAATTCGTTGGGAATGTCTAGGCTTTGCGTCTGGCCGGGATGCGTGACGTGTGATTGCCTGTTACTAGGAGAAGCGCGCCTGTCCAATCAGGAAGAGGCGCAGCGGAGGAGAACTTTCTTGGCGTGGGCCCGAGCGACCCACAGTTTGCTCTCTTGGAGCTGGAGATTTCGACTATGATAGTCGCATGAAGAAATTGTCTAAGGTTTAGACAAAGGAGTTTTGGCCGAAATGGCTAAACTGACGGAGATGGGCATTTGGTTCTAAAGGAAACCGCCCCTGCCTTTCTGGAGCTGATGAAGAAGAGGAGCCTGGAAACCATTACTAATTATTCTGCACATTTTTCTAAAACCTATTTTTTTTATTCCAGGAATTCTGTTTTCGGTGTCTGGTGATGAGTGTAGTACGCGGAGATTCGGCTTACTCGCCATACTTGGATGAAGTCCTGTGACCTAAATTTTTGGACTATATTCATCGTCTTTCCATTTTTGAGAACTGTTTGATTCAGCCATAAACCGTGCTTATCTGATGAAAATCTGTTTCTCCAAAATTGTAACTTAAGAGCTCAGGTAACATTTCCTTTTTCCGGAATCCGTGATTCCGAAGCAGCACTGGCATAATGAGAACTAATTTCTATAAATAATATCGGCTCATGAATAAAATACATTTATGGTTAATTTAGATTCATGATTAAAATCATATGATTATTGTAAGTTAATTATTGTTTGCTATATAAATTTGAACAGAGCATAAAGTCTGATTGATCTTTTATTGAAGTGAAGCTCTGATTATTATTGGATAAATTGAAAGATAAATATATATATAAATATGTTGGCTTTGAAATTCTTAAAATAAATAATAATTTGTGTGATAAATGAGCCTGTTTATTTGTGCCTTCTTTTTCCTTTTTTTACTCACTGTACATCATTTAGGATTTAATTCTCCTAAACTGGGAACTTCTTCTAAATTTGAACCTGGTGTTTATTCTGATATTTATGGTAAAATTATGCATGTTACTTATAGTTCTCTTTGGCATTTTAAGTTTACGATCACGCTGTTGTGCGTAGTGGAGTCAGTAGGTGCTGTTTGGTACTGATTTCGCTACCACAAATTGGTGCCTCTTCCCTTTCCCAGAGTATTACAGTGAGTGAAATATAATTTTATGAGGAAGTGTTGAAAAATTTGTGTTTTGATTATGTGTAAAAATATTGCAGATTTGATATGTCAAAGTAAGTGAAAAAGTTCTTTTACTGGTGCAAAGTGTTTGAATTATAAATGGGCAAGAAACTGTTATTTATATGTCATAAAGTAAATATAAAAGTGCAAAAAGCACATAAGCCCATATGCACCTCATTAGTATATGTGTATTTAAATTTTTGTTGCATATATATTCTTGAATTATTTGACATACATAAATACACAAAATTCTATATGATATATGATATATATGAGTAAACTGAAATTTTCAAAGACACATACATTGACATAAAGTGCACACACATATTTTTTTTTCTCTTGTCTGTTGTGCAGATGCAGACATTGAAAAGGAAAAAAATCATTTTTTTTTCGACATATTTCACATACAGAGGGTTAGTCACCTGTGTTGAGAGTGGTGATTGTTCGTCCAACATTAACTTGACTCGACACTGTATTATCAATACAAAATTAGATTGGCAAGTTTCACATACAGATAGCACCCTTAGTTGCTACAGTCATTAATGCCTTGGTCTTACTGATTGTGCATAAAAATCAGAAGAACGGCACGTTTCACATACAGTGATTGCTTTCTGACATTGTGTTCACATACAAAGTGTTTCGTTGTGTTTTTCACACGAGGTGTGTTAATTGATGAGAAATCCTCGAGTTGTGGTTTTTCTATGCTCTACTTATACATAAATAAGTGATAGAAAGTGAAATTATTTTCGAAATAAACTGAGATAAACTGTGCAAAATGCCTCGAAATAGTAAGAATTCTCGTGCAAGTAGGAGTAGAGACTCCTCTGCACAACCAAGTTTACAGAACCGTATGCCTTCGGTGTCTCCACCACGCCTTTCTCCAAATTCTGGCAGATCAGCTTCCGCTGTCAGAGACTCAAATAAAGTTAAAGTGGGAATTGGATCGCAGTTCCTTGGATCCATTCCTGGTTTTGCTGGCAATGCAAATGAATCGTTTCAGGACTTTTTGGAAAAATTCTCGCTTGTCGCTGAACATGCCGAATGGTCTAATCGAGATAAAATTTTTGTTTTGAAACTGAAATTGTCTGGTCGTGCTGAAAGACTGATCAAATCTATGCCTAAATTAAACCAAAGCACGAATTTTACTGAAGTTGTTAACGCACTCAAGGACAATTTTACTAAGAAAGAGAATATTGCCAAGAATGTTGCTGCCCTGGTAAATTGTAAACAACTGATAAACGAAGAGGTAAGAGATTATGCGAACCGCATAGAAGCTGAATCCTATGTGGCTTTTCCACAAGATGCTGTGTCTGACAATGAAGATTCCCTGAGAACTGCTATTTTGCTCGACTCCTTTAAGAAAGGATTGAAGATCCTTATTCGAAAAGCTGTGTTATCTGCAAACCCACAGTCATTTGAAGCTGCTAAAGAGATAGCAATATTGGAAGAAGAGGTGCAAAATGAAGTGCTGGAAGAAATGACGGAAGACATAAATACTGTGAGAACTGAAAATGACCCTAAACAAGAAATTGAAGAGCTGAAGAAAAAATTGACTTTAAAGAAGAAAGAATTTGAGAAATTAAGAAGAAAATTCAGTGAGAACTCAGAAAAAAGAAAGAAAAGACTGAATGAAATAAAAGAAGATCTGGAAAAGAGCAATTCCAGTTTCGAAGAATCCTTCTTGGATACGCCCTCTACAAGCAGATACAATGAAAACGAATTGGAAGAGGAAGATTGGGAAGATATTCCAGTAAAGAAGAAACATA
This sequence comes from Amaurobius ferox, assembly GCA_951213105.1. Taxonomy (NCBI): domain Eukaryota; kingdom Metazoa; phylum Arthropoda; class Arachnida; order Araneae; family Amaurobiidae; genus Amaurobius; species Amaurobius ferox. The sequence goes on along the minus strand of OX578133.1, from coordinate 151,873,653 downwards.
AACCATCAACATCTTTCAAAACTTCTACACCATCTAGAAGAACTGATAATAGAAACCGTTTCAGTCAAAGAAGAACTCCAGTTGCCTCGCAGGAAGAAGAGTGGTATGTTAAAAGTCCATATCAAAATTATTCTCCAAGAAAGAACTTTCAATCATTTAGAAGACCTTTTCGTAACAGTTTTAATAGAAATTCAAATTTCCAGAGAAGAAATTTTTCAAATTTTAGAAATTCTTTTGATAATTATAAATCTCAAAACTTCAATAATTTTGGATATAGAAGAAATAACAGATATTTTAATAATAGATTTGGTAATAGAAGACAATTTAGAAGACAGAATTTCAGAACACAAAATTTTCAATCTCCAAATTTTAATAGATCAAATTCTGAAATTAGCTGCATGACAGAAATTGAAACACCTTGCCAAGAAAATTTTCCGATCATTCAAGTTTTTGTTGAAGATGTTAAATTAAATGCCTTAATGGGCACTGGAAGTTCTATAAACTTTATCTATAGTGATGCTTTACACAAAATTAATCCTAGGAAAGTGCAAATAAAACATACATCCACTATTCTGAGAGGAATAGGTAGTCAAAACATTTTGGTTGAGAGAAAAGCTTCCTTTTCCATCAACGTTGGAAACGAAAACAATATGATTGAGTGCTGCATTTTAAATACACCTGCCCCAGGAAAGTACAACTTGATCTTGGGAAATACTTTTCTACATGAGAAACAAGTGACAATTACTTATAGACATAAACGTGTGAATTTTTTGTACTGTAGCATTCCCTTTACTGAATTTACCGAATCACAAAGTTTTACTGTGATTTCTGATGATGTACAACTTAAAACAGTCGAGAGTTATGCAATAAGTCATGATTTTGACAGAAGAAATTACAATTTTACAAATGATGTGGATTATAGATCCAAAGACACAAATTTTTCAAGAAATTTTAGAGGATATGAAAATAAGTGTGATAATGGATATTTATTTGAACAAAACAATTACCAAAATGAATTTAGAGATGTCGACTTTAGAGATTTTGATGCAAATGTGAATAAAAGATCAAATTATGAATGTGAAAATGATTTACATGAAATGCAGATGAATGATTATGTACATACAAACAGATCTTTGACAGAAAACGATACCAGTGATAATGAAATTTTTGAAACAAGTTGTGATAAACATGATGAAGGAAGTTCACAACAGGACAATACTTTGGCTATTGCCAAAGCATTTAAGAAATGTGTTTTGAAACCTTTTTCTGAGTCATTTGTTAAATTAAAAAGAAATTATAAATTAGAGAAAGACACGACAATTTTACTTGAACCTATCAATAATAAAGAATTTTCTGCAAATAAAATTTTTGTCGCAAGAAGTATTCATAAGATTCCTGAAAATGACTTTCTGTACGCACGTGTTGAGAACCCTTCAGAGAAATGTGTTTACATAAATAAAGGTATGAAATTAGGAACTTTCGAAAACATCTATGAAGCTGATATTGACATAAATAATAGAATTGACATTGAGAACTGTATTGAAGATAATGATACATTTGATGCATGGGGAGGAGATTTTGATTTGAAACATATGAACTATGCTCAGAAAACTTTACTTTTAAAATTACTAAATAAATATAAACATGTTTTTGCCAAGAATATGAAAGAATTATCTGGATGTGATACAATACTACATGAAATTAATCTGGATTCTAACATACCGGTTAGACAGAAACCATATCGAATTCCACACAACTTACAGAAAGAACTTTCGCGCCAAGTCAACGAGTTGCTTGACGCCAAGATAATTCAGAGAAGTACATCACCTTATAACACACCTGTGTTATTTGTGAAGAAACCTGATGGAAGTTACCGTTTAGTAGCGGATTTCCGAAAGTTAAATAAAATTACGATTGTAGAAAACTATCCGATTCCGAATATATCGGAATTAATAGATAATTTATCTGGAGCCTTGTATTTTTCGACTCTTGATTTAACCAGTGGATTTTATCAATTGTGTTTACATCCTGATGATTATTCAAAGACTTCTTTTTCAACACCTGACGGACACTTTGAATGGACCAGAACTCCATTTGGTCTTAAGAATGCGCCCGCATCCTTTCAGAGATTGATGTCTCTGGTGCTGGCTGGCATATCTGGAATTTACATTGATGACATCATTGTTGCTTCAAGAACATTCGAAGAACATTTGAAAAAACTAGAAGAAATTTTTGTAAGATTAAGTAAACATGGTCTAAAATTAAAACCAAGCAAATGCTATTTCTTCAGAAAAACAATTAAGTATCTTGGATTTTTGGTATCAAATGGAAAAGTACAACCTGATACTCATAATTTGGAAGTTGTAGAAAAATTCAAAATTCCTAAATCAATTAAGAATGTGAGACAATTTCTTGGACTCACTGGATTCTATAGAAAATTCATAAAAGACTATGCAGAACTTACCCTTCCATTAACAGATTTACTAAAGACTAAGAATAATGAAAGCAAAAAGAAATTTATTTGGACTAATGAAGCTCAAAAATCTTTTGAAATTTTGAAAGGAAAACTTTTGTCAAAACCAATTTTGACTCTTCCAGATTTTAGAAAACCATTTATTTTACACACAGATGCTTCAAATCACTCATTAGGTTGCTATTTGTCCCAAGAAGATGAAAACAAAATCTTACATCCAATATCTTATGCTAGTCGTAAATTGAATGAAGCTGAATGTAAATACAGTGTTGTCGAAAGAGAAGCATTAGCCGTTGTATGGGCTACTAACTATTACAAACATTATTTAATTGGAAAACCTTTCACAATTTTTTGCGACCAGATCTCCTTATCCTTCGTATTTAAATTAAAAGATCCTACATCTAGATTGGCTAGATGGATTGCATCTCTATCACAATTTGATTATCAAATAGTACATAAACCAGGTAAAGCAAATTTGGTTGCTGATTATCTTTCGAGAAATGTAGATGAATGTACAAATACTATTGAGAATATTCCAGGAAGATTTGTGTCACAATATAAAGTGATAAATCAAAATGTTAATCAAAATTTTCAAAATGTAAATCAGAATTTTCCAAATTTCAACAATGAAAATCAAAGGAATGTAAACAGTAATAATAGTAGCAATAGAAGAGAATCAGAGGTCAATTTGAATCCTGCCAATGCAAATGAAATAAATGAAATCTGTGCTGTTGATAATGGTGAAAGTGAAATTCAAAATGAAAATAACATACAAAGTGGTCAATTGGAACAAACATTTACTTGTCCTACATTACTCATAAGAATTAAGAATGCTCAAAAATCTGACCCAAGATGCAATAAAATTATAGATCTCTTAGATAAGAACATAAAACCTTACCCACAAACTTTGGTATTTTTTAGAAAAGATGATATCTTATGGTGTACACACAGACACCCTAAACGTAGACACCAAGAACAAGAAAGAGTTGTTGTTCCGCAGGAACTTGTGTCTGAAATTTTATGGTTACATCATGATTGTCCTACTTACGCACATTGTGGATTTAGAAGAACTTTAGCTTCTGTGAGCAGAAAATACTTTTGGCAGGGAATGTATTCCCAAACTAATAATTATGTTGCATCATGCGAAATTTGTGTGGTAAATCGTGGTTTTAGAAATAATAAAGCACCCATTCTACCATTTTCAAAATCTACATATCCATTTGAGCGAATCGCCATGGATTGTGTCGGACCATTACCTATATCAAGATCTGGAAATAAATTTATTCTTGTGATAACTGATTATTTTACCAGATGGCCTGAAGCATATCCTTTGGTTTCAATTAAAACTGAAGATATTTTAAATTGCTTAGAGCACTATATGGCTCAGCATGGCATACCTAAATACATCGTCTCAGATCAAGGGACGAATTTTGTTTCTAGAACAGCAAGATGCTTTTATAAGAAATTGGGAATAATAAAGAATACTACTACTGCCTATATGCCTTCAGTAGACGGCTGTGTTGAAAGATTAAATGGTACTTTGGTCAGATCCTTGAAAAATATTGCATATAACGATAAAGATAATTGGGATAAGTTGATTCATTTTGCTTTATTAGCTCATAGAAATGCCATACATGCTTCTACGGGTGAATCACCTGCTTATTTACTCTATGGAAGAGATTTGACAGTCCCAAATACCTTGATAGCTGTATTTAAACCTCCGACATATGAATCAACATATGATTATGGAGAGGACTTGAGATTCCGACTGAAAAGAACATATGATGTAGTAAAAAGTAACTTGGAAAAAGCTGAAAATTCACAAATTTTACAACAACATAAGAAAGCGAAGATACCCAATATCAAAGTAAATGACTTAGTGTACTTATACACTCCCTTTTTGCCTCATGGTCAATCAAGAAAGTTGAGTTCATTTAATAGAGGTCCTTTTAAAGTGATAAAACAAACTTCTGCTGTAAACTTTTTAATCAGACATGTGATGAATCCCAAAAATGAACAACTGGTTCATGTGAACAGACTGACTCTTTTACCTCCAAGAAGAGAGGAATTGCAAAAATTTTCAAAACAAACTACTGAAAGTCAAAAACTGAACTCTAAGTCAAATAAACTTACTCCTGTGATCACCGCTGAGAAAGACTCTGTGAAACTAAAATCTTGTTTATCAAAAACTGCAGAAAAATCTCAAAACAAAAAGACTGTGAAAAGAGTAAGATTTAATTTGCCAAATAAAAGGGTAAATGAAAATGCTGTTCATACTAGATCAAACTTTCATGCTAATAAAGGTCAACATTTCACACCTAGAAATAATTCAAATAGCTTTGATAATAGAGGAAATGGAAGAATCATTTACAACAATAACTACAGAAATAATTATACACCACACCAAAATCAGTATTATATGAGAGATAGAAATACACGTACACCTTATAATCTTAGATCTTATCAAAGATTTTCACAATATTAAATTTTGGTTGAGTTCACAATTTTTCAGAAATTGAATTTTGCAAGAAAAATCTCATTTTAAATTAAAGTTGATACTTGTTTAAGTTTTTATATTTCAATATTGTCTTTTAAAATAGAATTTATGAGAAAATTGTTGTGATTTTAAAATTTATTGGAAATCTTGCATTTAAATAAAAGTAAATAGAAAATTAATTGATTTTGTGAACCATAATTTATGAATGTTTATATTGTAATTTAAATAATAAGTAATTTTGTTAATTGACTCTCCTTGGACTTTAAAATTTTTCGAGAGTCCTGTTTTGATTGACTTTGATTATTTTGTTGTGTTTTATTGTGAAAAAAAAAAAATCTTGATTATTTATTTAAGTTCATGAAATAATTGAAATGGTGTTGGTATTTGAATTGTTCCCCTAACTAAAAGGAGGAAATTTTTGAAATTTTGAAAAAAGTAAATGATTTTGTTAAAATAAAATTGAAATTAATATAAAGTTAATATAAAGTAATTGAAGTAATTTAAGTAAGTTGAATTTGAAAATGGAAAGTTTTGAAATTGAGAATTTTTGAAATTTAATGAAATTTTTTTTGAAGATCAAAAGTAAATGATCTCTTTTGAAAAATGTTTTTAAAACTTTGTTGCTGAGAGAGGTGAAAATTTTTGGCTGATGTGTTTTTGAAATTTGTTTTCTTGAAATTCCATTTCACATTGTTGTTTTTTTTGACCAGCAGTTTTCAAACATCTACACAAATTTCAGTGAGTTATCATATTTTTATGCTGCAAACCTTTTTCCTGGAAGCTGGCTGGTGGACACAAACATGAACATTTTTACATGGATCACAGATGAAGAAGCAGCTTGACAAATTAAAAGCCCCGGTGCTTTGTGGCAGGACTGGAGTCCTGGACGACAACTTGTTCCGAGCCCACCTAGGACGGTTGTGATGGCCAGGTGGGAAACTGGTGAAGCTGTTGAGGATGATGATGATGAAGAAGATGATGATGATGACGATGATGGGGTCAGCGCAAGCTGTCCAAAATTTTTTTTTGATGTCCGTGGCTTCTGAGGCATGTCCTGGCGTCCTGTTTTGCTGCATTTGCATCCTGCACGCGAGTATTTTTTTTTCTTTTTTACACCTCCCTTTTTACTTCTTGGCAACTCGTTAGTTCCCGCCGAGTTTGCTCTTTGGATGTGTTCCTGCTTTTACATAACTGACGTGAATTTCAAGAGAATTTTTCCTCTTTCTCTCTCTCAGTAGACAAATGTGTTTAAATGTAAATTTTTTGTTTTGTGACACATGACGTGGTCACTTGTTTGAAATAATTTCAGAGTGAAAGTTGTTGAAAATAAAGTAAAATGAAATTTAAGATAAATTGAATGATTTTGAATAAATGAATAATTTAAAGTAATTAATGAAAGTTGAGTCAGAATAAGAAAATTCTGAATTGTTTTAATGACGAAAATAAGTGAAATTTAAATAAATGTTGAAAAGTTGAAATGTTGAAAAATTGAAAGTAAATGTAATTTAAAGTTAATGTGTTAAAATGAAAGTAAATTAAAGTGAAAGTTTAAAATTGAAATGAAAGTTTTGAAATGAAAAAGTTTGAAATTGAAAAATTGAAATATTGAAAGTGACTTTGTTCTCAAAAGTGAGACAATTTTTGAATGAGTGAAGAATCTCATTACCTGATTATGACAAATTTAATTTAAAAATTAATTTTCAAAATATTTAATCTTTTGTTGAAAAATTAAGAATTGTCTTGTGTCACTTGTGTGTTTTGAAGGTGACAAGTGTTTGAATTTTTGAAAATTTTTCTAATTGTTTATATTGTTTAAGTTTGTATTCATATCATATCATGTTTTAGCTTCGCATCACTTGGTTGATCTCAATGTGGATGATTGAGACATTTTGTTGTCAGGCAAAGTGCCTAGAATTTTTTTTTTCTGGATTTTAAATGTTTATGTGTAAATTTTTGTAAAGGTTCCTTTAAGATGTGGTGACATCTTGTCATCCTTTTGGTTTTCTTTTGGTCCTTTCCTGTGGTGATGAATGGCTTGGCCAGTCATTCAGATCTACAGTGTTGTTGTTTTTGAGAATCGTGGCGTACGCACCTTTCTCGCCCAAAATTTTGGTTTAAATTATTTTACACTTACAGGATCCTAAAACTCTTTGAAAATTTTTGTGTTTTTGAGTGAGAGAAAAATTTTCCTCACTGTTTTTCGGAAAATTTTTGGCTCCCAGGAGGGGAGAGCTGTCATGTCGCATTTCTGCGCCATGAGCCTTTTCATATTTTGCTGGGAGAGAAACATCCTTCTCTCCGTCCGTGCCTGTGCTGTGTTTTTTGCTAAGACTTGTTTCTATTGAAATCGCATTAAAAAGCGCATTTGGTCGAGAATTCGTTGGGAATGTCTAGGCTTTGCGTCTGGCCGGGATGCGTGACGTGTGATCGCCTGTTACTAGGAGAAGCGCGCCTGTCCAATCAGGAAGAGGCGCAGCGGAGGAGAACTTTCTTGGCGTGGGCCCGAGCGACCCACAGTTTGCTCTCTTGGAGCTGGAGATTTCGACTATGATAGTCGCATGAAGAAATTGTCTAAGGTTTAGACAAAGGAGTTTTGGTCGAAATGGCTAAACTGACGGAGATGGGCATTTGGTTCTAAAGGAAACCGCCCCTGCCTTTCTGGAGCTGATGAAGAAGAGGAGCCTGGAAACCATTACTAATTATTCTGCACATTTTTCTAAAATCTATTTTTTTTATTCCAGGAATTCTGTTTTCGGTGTCTGGTGATGAGTGTAGTACGCGGAGATTCGGCTTACTCGCCATACTTGGATGAAGTCCTGTGACCTAAATTTTTGGACTATATTCATCGTCTTTCCATTTTTGAGAACTGTTTGATTCAGCCATAAACCGTGCTTATCTGATGAAAATCTGTTTCTCCAAAATTGTAACTTAAGAGCTCAGGTAACATTTCCTTTTTCCGGAATCCGTGATTCCGAAGCAGCACTGGCATAATGAGAACTAATTTCTATAAATAATATCGGCTCATGAATAAAATACATTTATGGTTAATTTAGATTCATGATTAAAATCATATGATTATTGTAAGTTAATTATTGTTTGCTATATAAATTTGAACAGAGCATAAAGTCTGATTGATCTTTTATTGAAGTGAAGCTCTGATTATTATTGGATAAATTGAAAGATAAATATATATATAAATATGTTGGCTTTGAAATTCTTAAAATAAATAATAATTTGTGTGATAAATGAGCCTGTTTATTTGTGCCTTCTTTTTCCTTTTTTTACTCACTGTACATCATTTAGGATTTAATTCTCCTAAACTGGGAACTTCTTCTAAATTTGAACCTGGTGTTTATTCTGATATTTATGGTAAAATTATGCATGTTACTTATAGTTCTCTTTGGCATTTTAAGTTTACGATCACGCTGTTGTGCGTAGTGGAGTCAGTAGGTGCTGTTTGGTACTGATTTCGTTACCACACCTATACACCGGCCAGAACAGTGAACCTGTTAGCCGTCACATGACGATGCCCTAACACACCAGTGGGGGTCGGAACACATCATGCCCAACGACACAACATCCATGTCTGAAGGCGGGACTAGACCCCACAACCCGGTAGACGAACGATCGCTAAGAAAAGCTTGCCTTGACCGTTCGACCACCGCGTCGGCGAATGTTAGAAATATAGTTCGTTGTATTTTTTTATTTTTTTTCATCGTCACTTTTTTAACACTAGTGCCATTGAGCACTTAAAAACTGATAGTATAAATGTTTTTAGGATTTCATGTGGACTAGCTAGTAAAAAAACCTTATGATTGGCTTTAAGGTGATATTCGTTTTACGGCGTTGTTCTAGAACCTAACCCGCAGTATCAGCAAAATATGCTGATCAACTGAATTGCTCCCATTATGCTACCCGCTTTAAACAAGGATTTTTTTTAATTAATTGTTAAGTTAAATTGTTCTGTTTTGAATGTATGAGATGGTTAGTTAAAGTGCCTTCTAAATCTGTTTTTCAATATTTTCTATTTGGTATACTTAACAAACTCTTTTAAACACTTACACATTATATTAGAGCTTATTAAATTGTTCCCATTGAGCCCTATTTTTTTAAATATAATGCGGAGGCATTTAAAAGCAATTTATACTTGTTCTTTGGCATAATTTTTACACAACATCCTAAATATCTATCTGAAAACATTGTTAAAACATATTATTTTTATCTTCATATCTGTATTCTTTCAAGCATAAATTATAATTATTCAAATTCTGAAAACTTACGCGAATTGAAATGAATAAAATCTCATTTATGTAACCCACACATGATTTAAAGACGTTAATAACAAGTACAAGTACATATTTCCTCATTTTATATTATTCTTTAAAGCATGTCTGCAATGAAATAATTATTACGAGTTTAATTAGCGGGAAAGTGTTCTTCCGGTTCAATTATTGCATCTGGAATGAACAGAGATAGAAATTGCTGAGTCAAGACCTCGTCAAATTTGTCTCTGAGCTCCAGTCGGCACATAAAACAGAATGACAGGAAATATTTTCTCATTTTTACGGGCCGGTGCCCAAACACGTTTGTTAAGTTTAGAATTTTATTTTTATCCGAAAGAATTTTGAGTCTTTTCTGTGAGAGGTACCTTACGAGTTTGTTCCATGCGTAAGATTTATGCTAATAAGTTAAAAGCTGCATATGTGAAGGAAAATGATTTGATTCTATTTCTAAAATACAAAGCATTAAATGTTATATTGTGTTTTAATTGCTTTTACTTTTAACTGAAGTTTGTAAAAAATCTGAAATAAAGTCAATAAGTAAAAAATACTTTGTGCAAAGGATAAGAAAAACTTGAGCACCGTATTTAAGCACAAATAAAATAAAAAGTAGCATACAGATGTTTCAATGATACGCTGGAAGCCCCTTCGTCAGTGCTCGACAAACCAACAAACAAGAAGTCAACAAAATGAAGCGAGCTCAAATCCATCCGTCAGTTTTCTAAGTCGAAGAAGTACCAGGAGAAAAACTCGCCTATAATTTTCGGTAAACAGTACTTGAATTACTATTTAATGCTATGAAATTATTTGAGTAATCCCAGCCAGGAAAATTAAATTAGTCGTTCCATCAACGAGCAGTAAAGTTAAAAACAATTTAAAGATTACTAGATTGCAAGCTAAAGTTACAAGTTAAAAACCTTAATTTAAAAGCTAAATATAGAATTTAAATTAAAAAGTTAAATTTAGAAAAAATCTGGGGAAGGCCAAACGATCGTTAGAACGGGACTTGGACTTATTGATTGCTCTCATGCCATTAGCTGAGAATATCTCCATGAATTTGTAAGTTTCGGTTAAGAGATCCTGATCTTATTTTAAAATTTGCATAGTATTATGGATAAATCCCTTAATATAGTTAATCGGAACCTCTTAATATAGCTAATGTAAAAATAGATCTCCAGTTCTTTAAAGAATTTTAAGAATTCTATAAAGGTATTGGGGGTTTCTTGGCTACCAGCAGTAGTAGATAGAATAGCGTCGGTGGCAACCACGTGCTCTTAGGGATTACTGATTCCCGTCTTGGCAACGATCTCAATCACCTCCGCGGCAAATTTTGAATTAGAAGAACTGGGGGAAAATGGAAGATTTCCTCGTCCAGCTTAAGTTAGGTTCCTGATTTTCATCAATGTTTTTGTAACTATTCCACGGATTTGGAGGCATTTTTTGAAATTAACAGGAGTGTTTCCAGCACAGTTATCATACTTAGCAAGAAGGTCTTTCGATTTCTTACATTTCCTCGTGAAATTCCCTTATCCACATTTAAGACATTTAGCCTGGAGAATGCAACAATCACTAAAGTGATTGAAGAGATGGCAATTGTAACACGGACGAAAATCCTTCTATTTAAAGGCTTAAACTTTTACCTGCATTAAAGAGTCTCGTAAATTTCTGCCCAATTCTCCGTCGGGGTAAGATAGCCGTGAAAATGGACAGGATCTCATTATTTTTCCTATTTCTAGTTGAGCCACCCTGATTGGCTAGAAACCTCCTAAGGAAAGTTCCTTCTTAAGGTCTTCAGTCAGGGGGATTGTAACAAGTAGCTCCTTTAAGATTATATTTTCCCGTCAATCCTTTCTAAGGTTGATCAAATGAAAAGGGACATTTCACTTGATTAAACTTTGGAATGCCTTATTGTATGTCGGTCACATAAGATCAACTCAGAGCTGATCAGGATACGGCCTACCACCTTCCTGTCTTTCCTCGGAATGTCAATATGGAGATGATGGGCACAAATAGATGAAACAGAAGTGTATATATACCCAATTCGTGGATTAAGCGTTCACTTCAGAGAGACTTTCATAAGCAGAGTGAAAAACAGCCCAGCCAATCCGAAACACAATACTAATACACAAAGCATCTCAACAAAACGAGACTAGTCCGAACAAAATTAAACAAGTTCCAATAAGACGAAATTTTGACATTTTAATGAAAAGGTTATTTTGCACCTTCGAGTAATCCTCGGCATTGGTGGGAGAAATTTTGACCAAATTCACAATCAGTTTCTCTTCCATGGATACTTCTAACAACTGATTAATTTCCTTTATCATGACTCTGGAAATTTGAGGAGTCAATACACTGGCCAATACACATTTTGGTGTGTTAAAAGTAAGACCTATTCTTGGAATCATATTTGTGGCTCCGATTACAAAAATAGCATCAGTTTTGTCTTATCAGCTATAGTTTCAGAAATGCGGCATATCCACCTTACAAGTTGATTCAAAGGGTCTTTCGCCAAAATTCGGTATCCTTAATTGCATGATCTGCTACTTTTCATATGATTTTGAAAATATTGATGCTATATATATTACATGCTATTAAAACAACTACATATTACTAAATATGTTTATTCCAATACCCAAAAGCACAAGGAATGACCAGTCAGCATATGTATATGAAGCATCTTTTATAGGACTTTCTAAACTAAGATCAACCGTCCCAATGAAGGTTTCAGCATTCCAGCAGTAATCTTCAATCATGTGGGGATTCCATATTCTCTAGCATTTTTGGTCCATAACTTTATGTCCTTGTGAAATATTTCTTCTTGCTCTTCTCTTAAATCAAAGATTTTCCGAAAAATGATTTAGTGGCTGTGTAGTTAATCAACATTGATGGGCATACTACAGTTAAGCTTATTAAAATTAGAGAGCACCTGTACTACTAATTAAAATTAGGTTTCTGCCTTATGTTAGCTAAGAAAGTTTTTGACAACTAGAACAAATTAAGACCAGGCACAAGGATCAATTTCGTCAATTGAATCTATGAAATGTGAATTTTTTTATGTTAGCTTCTCTAGAAACCATAAATGTTTCTGCTTTCACTTTTTCTGTGCTCAGTCCAGGAATTTTATTTAATGAGTAGCCACAGCATAAATCTTCTTTGTTCAACATCTTCACAAATTGCTTCATAAAGTCTAGCTTGATATGTAATGACGGCTTGATATGTTCTCTAACTATCATATAATTTCCCACTCTTTTCTTATCCAGTGGTCAAATTTGGCTCTACTTTCATGCTTGGTTATGCCGTATTTTTAAAACGATCTGATACCTCCAAATCGATTCCAATTTGGAAATCAGCGCCCCAGATATACGTAAGAATAGGTTTAATTTCCAAGGCACCAGAAAATAAATTTTTGTTGGAATGTAATATAAAAGAAAGAGACCTTGTACTTGAGAGGGAGTTTCCTAGTCTCCAACGTCTTCCAACATCTCTAGAACAGTTTCATACTCCAGAAAAGCGAAAGAGTTTTTGACGGGAACTTCCTGGGGGGTTAGCAATTGCTCCCCCCTGACGAGAGAAGTCCAAACAAGATTAAACGAATTCCAATATAATGAAAAATAGGACAAAACGACCCAGATGAATCACATAGGCTAAAAACTGGGAAACAATTATACAAATATAAATAAAAAGGAAAAAGTTATAGGGCATCCATCAGACCATGCCAAAAATTGAGCACTGAACAAGTTATTAACTAAATTACTAGAATTTTTTAATATTGAAGATTACAAAAAGGTCAAGATCATAAGTCGACGTGCCCTTTTGTATAATTCTCGAAGGAAGAAAACTCAAAACTGTGCTCAAAAATTAAAGCAATATTGAGCAATTCAAGATTTATGAAATTCCTGTTTTTGACATAGTTTTCATATTCCTTAATAAGAAATTTTACAGCATGTTTACTTTGACCAGTAGCGTATCCTTGAAACAGCTGTATGCTGTATTATTATTTTATTTGTGCTTAAATACGATGCTCAAGTTTTCCTTAACTGAATTAAAAGTGATAAAGTGTGTAAATATCAGGATGTATATTATAAGCTACCAAGGATATCTGTAAAGCCCATGAATTTCACAGCTAATAAATAAGCTAAGAAATATTTGTGAATTCATTGACTTTGGCAAATAATTAGCTTCTCACTAACAAGCACAAAGCCTTTTTTGTCTTTACTTAGTGGTATTAAAGCTTAATATAGCCGTCGATTACATCATTTCCATGGCAACGCATTCGATGTGTTGAAAGGGGACATAACATTCTGTTTTAGCTGAGCTAGACTTCTAATAAGCTGATGGCCTGCTCTCTTCCACTTGTTTATTGTTTAAATTATTTCAGTAGTGTACTGTTTAATTAGTTCATGTTATCAAATTATAACGTTGTTGTGATAAATCTTTAATGAATAAATATGAGAGACATTATTAATATATTTTTGAAAAATATACCAATTTCTCAAATAAGAAGATAAATTGCAAATTATATAAAATGAAAGAACTGAGTCAGGACTTCCGGAACTTGGCGTTTTAATGCATATACATAGAAAAAACAGCCATCATTAGTTACTCAACTAAACTGCACTATTGATCGTGTTCAGATTTTTGAGTGATGGAAGCCCTTAGAATAAAACCCGTTTCTAACAGTTCAAACTTAGTTAAAGAGTGCAAAAAGCATCAGTAATAAAACTGTATGTTAACATGCACTTAAAATAAATTTATTTCTAATGCTGAACTAACCCTAATTTACCGAAAATAATATTTTACTCAGAAAGAGGGTTTGAGATAGACCAAGTCTTAGATCGTGAATACACCATAGATAAATATATATATCTCACGATTAATAATGACCACTAATACTAACAAATAATAGTAATCACCACTAATACTAACAAATAATAGTAATGACCACTAATACTAGCAATTAATAGTAATGACCACTAATACTAACAAATAATAGTAATGACCACACTTTCCAAGGTAATAGGGATTTTACTCCTCCACTGAAAGGGGAATAATCTCTGGAAAATGTTAAGCTATTTCCATGAAATTACTTATGAATTTAATTGGTAACAAAAATTACGTTTTCAGCGAGTTGGAGTTACAAAAAATATAATAAGTTATAATTTTTAAACCACATCTAAATTTGTTGATTTGTAGTAAAAGTTATGTGTTTGAAAAATGAGATTTTCATTAAAGATTTAACATCGACTTTATTTGTATTAATTAGTATTCCATTTTAGTAATGTTTCTTTATCCTGGAATATAAAAAACAACTTTTGATAATATTAATTATATTCGTAGTAGTTGCAATACTTTACCTTGTTTTTGGCATTGATAGTTTCAGGAAATTTTTCTATTAGAAATCCTACAATTTTCGTCTTCCGCAAAAGAACAGATTTGTGCAGGGGATTATTTCCCATATGATCTTTCGCTAAAGCAAAGTCTCTCTCTTCGAGGTAATTTTGAAGCTCTGTTAAATCGTCACTAGACACTGCTGAGTGAATAGCATTTATTCTCTCTACCATCTCAGTGATTTTCCCCGTAATTTGCTCTTTGTCTTCTGACTCTTCATTTGTGTTGACTCGAACCACTTTCTCACCGTATCCTTCCATGACAGCTTTTGTAAGTTTATCCATATCTTTGGCATTAACCCATCTTCTTATGTTTGCACTACTCATGTCCAACCCTAAAAAAATAAAATACTGGTTAACGCTCTTGAGACAAAAAATTATATGTATGTTGTTGTCTATGATACTAAAATGTTATCAACCGCTTTAAATAAAAGTGTAAGTCATAAGATAGGGTAAATAACTAGGCTAATAATAAAAAATGCTAACGTAAACAACACCAAGTGGATAAAATTTGTAACCAGGCCCTGATTACGGCCTGACCAAGGGCCCTTAGATTTCAGAGGGCTCCAAAATCATCTTATAATCGCATCTTAAAATCTTTATTTACTTTTATGTCCTCTCCTTTCTGAATAAATTTGCTGAATTACTCATTGTTTTTACATTTTGTGCCTAAAATTTATTTTCTTAAATATAACTTTTATATATATTATTCTTCCAAGAAGGAAAAAAAAGATATTCCACTCAAATCTTCAGTTTCTGAAAAACGAGTAAATTTTAATGTTCTTTAAGATAGATATTTTTAAAGCTGTAATTAAGTAGCTGTATGATGAGATCTGTAATCCATGATACAAGTTTTATTCCCAATTACTCTGTTTTCCTGAACACTAAAATCTGTTATGCATAATAAAATTAACATACAATTCACTTTTGAAAAATAACATACTAGCATAAATAAAGCAAAGGTATCAGTTAAAATTATACATTATTCAGTATAGACACAACTCTTAGAATTTTCCTCCGAATTGCAAATCAAACCAATTTTTGCTTGACTGGGGGATGAATAGGTCTTGTTGCAATTGTTTTTATCATTACTGGTTGAATGGTTTTATTATTATGGATTCGTTTTATAATTCCGAAGCACACCAATTTTTGTTTAACTGGGGGAATGAATAATCCTTGCAATATTGAGACAAAATTTCAGCTACTGAGCAAGCACAATCCTTTCATGCTCAGAAGCTGCATAACCGATAATAATCATTTAATGTTAAATAAATTAACACATTTAAGATTTTTAACACTATCCAATACAGCTAATTAAAACAATCGCGATTTTAAACTTGAAAAGGTAATAATTATAAAACGAGAAATTACAATTCAACAAATAAAACCAACTTATGTTTTGCTGAACAGAAGAAATTAATTAATTGCGAACCTTCAATTTATTTATAAGACGCTTAAATGGGTTTCTAAGTTTATATTTTGTGCATTTATGAAGTTTATTATTATTTCATAACCTTAAAATTAGAGGAGAATCGGAGCAATCCCGAAACTTTTTCTCGCGAAACAAGTTGGCATTCGACTTCTGAGCCAAACTATATACATTCTTGAAAACTTATTTTCTGCATTCACATCTATACAATATATACAGTTAACCACCCAAATTGGGACCAAATCTCTTCAGAGGTTTTTAAATTAGAAAGGGTTACTGCTTTTGACAAAATTCCGTTTTATAGCTAAACTATATAAATTTTACGGATTTTTTCGTTCACATCTACATAATATATGAAACTTGGTACCCAAATGTGGTCTAAATCGCTTCAGTGGTTTTTGAAATTACAAAGGGCCAACGATTTAACACCCACCCTCAGACAGACAGACAAAATAAATACCTTTTTGGTGTCTAAGACATGCATTCCCCCACCCCCAAAACAATTGTGATTAAATTACGGTCATCATACTTTTCTTAGGCTACATAGGTTAAATTAAAATGTTTGCTTAATCTACAGCTAAAAGCATGTAGATTAAGCAGACATGTATCAAGAAAAGTGGTACAAGTCACAATTATTCTCCAACCGAGGAAAGGAAAAGTGTAAAGTTTAATTGCACCCAGTTGCATGAGACAGACAACTTATTTAACCCTCTGTGTCATTAAATCTATAAAGATAAAACATATGCAATTTTCTATAAATTAGACATAAGAAATATATATTTTTTCATGATAACGTCATCTATTGATAGAACGAGTAAATAAAAAAAATATAATAATGCACCAAAAGAGCACCACTCAGTCTTAAAAGAGTGTAACTACAAAACACGTGATTTTGAGACGAAAAATATTAAAATGTGAAGAAATTCGAAAATTTGTAGGACTGTACGAAATATGTTTGCAAAAGGAAATTAAAATACTTAATAGTTCCGGCATAAATGAAGTGTTCATAATCATTTGTCACCATATGACAGCTTATTTAATAAATTTTTGGTTATAAATGTATTATCTGCTGTTGTTTGCTTGACCTCTTCCTAATAGCATTATAGAATTTCAAAATTTTGAAATGGCTAATGATTTTTAAATGTTTACATTAAAAAGTTTAGTAATTGAACAATTAAAGTAATAATAACTATTTTAAATATTGGTATGGTAATTTAAAATGACTTTTTATACTTTCTAAATAGAAAAGTCAATATTGTTGGATAATACACAATCGTCAGAATTATAACACTCTGATAATTTTGAAAACATTCTTTGAAATATATTATTCTATTAGGAAAATGAAATATTATTATACATCTACATATTAGATTTTAATAATTATTTGACACATCAACTATCACCCAAATAAAACAAAACTCTTTAACGGTATTTCTTTTCATTAGTGAACATTTCTTGAAAACGACATTTTTTCAGTTTCCCATTAGTATCCGTTCTGGAGCAATTTCACTACAGCAATATATTGATAGTAATTAAAACGGAATCGTTAGTAACATTTATCAGTACGAGACTATTAACATCTAGTATCAGATCATCACACAATAGACCCATAATAACACAGTTATCCAGATAATAGATGTTATTGAATGCATTTAATCAATATAATTTGCAACAATGTAGAGTAAGCAGCAGTTAATAGAGGTAGCTGATTAATATTATTATTAGCATCTAATCAATATCTTCAATGTTAGTGCTGTGCATTATTGTTAAGGATATCCTTAACTTGAGCCTATCTTTAGGTTATTTATTTAAGTTTGTTACATATTTCCTAAGGACAGGAATAATGATGTTGTCCGACTCCTGATCCTGACATCTGCAAGGAAAAAGGAAAGAAAATGTGACATGGCATAAAATAATGTTCAAGGTATCAGATGAAAATAAGAAATGATGCGTAGGGTCAAATCAATAATATGATACTGATAACATTTCAAGACCAGCATGCTTGTCAGAATAATGTTTTCAAGGTGATTTCATCCATTCAATTTCATATACTTAGATAACTTTGGGAGTAAAAGGTGAAAGATATAAATTGCATTAAAAGCTATCTATTTATTAGAAGATATATTGCTAAACTTCCTTTATGATGAGTATTTGGTAGGAATCGAAATTAATTCAGAAGTGAAAAGAAATACCAGTTTAACATTCACATAATATTAAAACTCACGCGTACTGTATGTAAATTTTAATCCACTTTATGTTTAACCGTAAATTAAACACTTCATTAGTAAAACAAGAAAAAAGCAGATAAACAGAATGCTACAATGAGTGATGTTGATTTTTACATTAAGAACTTTAAAATATTAAAAAATATGATGCAATGAATGACATTAATTATTTTCCTTATATACGTAGCATAGTGTATAGGGAAAGTATGGTGACGGGGTCAAAAATTCGAATTCCAGTTTTTAACGGAAGAGCACATTTCAAGCATCCCTGAACTCGAATCGAACGTTTTTGAGGTGATATCTCTATGTGTGCGTGTGTGTGTATATACATGTATGTGTGTGTGTGTGTGTGTGTGTGATATCTCACGAACGGAGCGTTTCGAACATAATTTTGTACAGTTATTATGATTTTTAATACTGGAAATTTATTGATTTTAATCGCGATCGAACATTCGGACCCCCCCCCCCAAATTTGCAAATGAATTTCTGAAACAATTATAAAAAAGTAAGGACGTTTAATAATCTTAAATAACTCATCATTTTGTACGTATTTTTTAATCTGAAACGAATGACACTAACTTTTCAACACTAGCTTGAACCGTTCTCAAGATATTGCACGTTTTTTAAATAAATGTACCTTAAAATATACACAATGAACAGCAGTAAGTATCATCAACTGTGTAGCACATGGCGACTAATTTAGTGAAATATCGCCAACTTTACGACTTTTTAATATGGGCCAAATTGACGAACGCGTCGCCAAATTGACGCTAAAGTTACGAAAGGGACGCCAAAGTGATGAAATCAAAATTAATGTATTCACTATAAATTAATTTATTCACTATACTACCCATTTTCCGTTTGTCCGTTCGTAACGCTTGGCGAAAAATTTGGTAGGATATCGCCAACTTAGCAATTTTTTAAAATGTTGCCAAATTGACGATAATAATAATACATAATATAATAATAATTAATATACACAATACTACATGGCAATAACCAGTAAGAAAATTTTAATATTCTGTACAGTAATGTTTAACTTAGTAATAATTTAACTTCAAAAGGTACAAAATTAATATACTTTTGGGAAGCTTGTCTTTTTGGAGTAAGGACATTAGCTCATTTTCATTTCCACTGTCATTTCCATTAGTTTGGCTGTTGTCCTAAAAAGCAATTATAAACGAATTTTACAAAAGCAAAGTTAATAGCAAAACTATTAGTAAATAATTTACAGAATAAATAAATCATTAATTATGATAACAGATAACCATATTTCAGATATTCTTTACTATATTTTGAATCTCTACATTTATGTATTTATTATTTAAAGCAAATTCACTCAATAAAAAATTATCTCAAATACCCGAATTGTAAATCAAAAAAAAAAAATATATACTACGTTTACCATTTATATTTACCGTTGCAGTTTCCCTAAAGAATATACAGTTTAAATTACAATAAAAGTGTAAACAAAGTTATTTAATATCATAAGTTATATTTATTTTACATAATAATTTATTAATATTAACCCTACTGTACATGATGTTTCTTGATGAAATTTATAATTTCATGTGTAGCAAATTTTTATTACATAAAATGTGATTACTGCAAATGCGTACATTTTATGAAATATTTAGTTTACACTTTCGTTTTGGCATTTTTATCAACAAAATAAATGCAATTGATATACAAATGCTTTTGAAAACAAAATTACTAATATTTAATATTCAATGTATTCATATTTAATTAAATACTACTAATAAATTTTAATATATTATTTAATAATTTAATACTATTAACCTTATGAATAAATAAGAAAAACTTGAGAAACTCATAGAAGCACAAATAAAATGATAATGCAGCTATTTCAAAGATAGTTGGATTCCCTTCGTCAGTGCAAAAACAAACCCGAAGTTCAAAAGAGGACTGAGTGCGAAGGGAGACACAAAGGGGAACTATACCCAAGACCTTTTCTTCGACCCAGACCATACGAGGTACCCAAAGGTGTTAAAGGCCCAGACCACACAGCCAACCCTAGGGCTTAAGGCAGTTAAGTGTGAGCGTCAGTAAATTGTCTGCCCTATCCGCGCTTTGTTAACTTTCGCGGCACACATATTTCGCCGAAACTCTGCTCAAACAGTTGCGAAATATTTTCTGAAAGATACAATGCAATGCTTAGATTATATTAAAACTAAATTTAATGCCCCAAAAGACATAGAATATATTTTTTATTTCATTCCAAAATATTTTTGGTGCTGCCATCTGTTGTCGTAATTTAATTCATACCGATTATTTTTATTTTTAATGACCATTTTTAAATATCTATTCCTTCTAATATAGTGTTAAATACAACAACAGATCATATATAATAATGCCACAATCACGGAAAGGTAATTTATCATTCTATAAATTTGATAAGGGATCTGAATGTACATCACTGAGGACTGCAGTTTTGTCTTCAAGTTCCTTTGTCTTCAAGTCCAAGTTCAATTATGTTTCCGTGATTATAGCATTATATATGATCTGTTGTTGTATTTAATAGCGTATTAGAAGGAATAGACATTTTAAAATGTTCATTAAAAAATAAAAATAGTCGGTATGAATTAAATTACGACAACAGATGGCAGCACCAAAAATATTTTAAATTAAAATAAAACATATACTCTATGCTTTATTGGGTATTAAATTTAGTTTTAATATAATCTAAGCATAGCATTTTATCTATAAGAAAATATTTCGCAACTGTTTGAGCAGAATTTCGGCGAAATATGTGTGCCGCGAAAGTTAACAAAGCGCGGATAGGGCAGAAAATTTACTGACGCTCACCCTTAAATGTGTGGCCGGGCTACCCAAAGGTGTATTTGTTTAAACTGCTGGAGCAATTCCGGTAATAATTTTATCATAAAATACAGTTTTTTATCACAGGTTTTTATCATAAAATACACACAAAATTTATGAAGTCTTTTCTCATCATTTTAAAGTTCTTTTTAGCAACATTGATTTACAAGACCTTTTTGGTGTTATTGAATTATACTGCATTACTGAAGTGTATCACAAGTTTTCATTTTCTGTCTTTAAACTAGAAAAGCTACTTAAGTTCAGTTTACTGAATAATTATATACATCAAGGATCTTTTATTTATCTTCAGTGGGTCGTTGTTCCCCACGGAGGAAAATATTCTAGTATTTTGACAAATATGAGAAATCGTTTTATAATCCATATTTCTTAATGCTACGTCATATTGTCAATTTGATTGTATTTCAGATTAAAGAAACTGAATCACAACTTTGTTAGATTATTGTTCTAAGACTTTAGTTTTGCTGTGGGATAATTTATCTGGTGATTCTGTAAATTATAAGGATTATAATGTATAAATTGGATATAAATATTAAGATTGATAGTAATAAATAACCTATTTTAAATCCATATGAAAGAAAAACTGCACATTTACAACATGTAAAATTCAACATTTTACCTCATGCTTATATAAAAGTGTATTTAAAAACATCTTATTTAATCAGCTTTTAAGCATAAGAAATGTTTATAATAAACAATTTCAAAAAACACATATTGAGTGTCTGAGAAAACTTGCCCTAGATAATAGCTATCATTATGGGATAGTTAACAATTAATCACGTTCAATCTTTAAACAAAATTTATGAACGGGCAATTGCAGATTATTGTATATTAATCCAATTTTAATGTATTTATTACAAATTGATCTCCACTTTATGAATAACTTTTTTGATCATTGTAATTTTTAATAGTAATTTGTAATTTGACGAAACAGAAATGCAATGGTGCATTTAGCCCGTGTTTTTCTTTTATGACAAGATTACAAATTACTCGGTTTAATGTAGTCTTATTAGTTCCAATTCATTCTAATAATTTTAATTTATCTTGCTATTTGCGAGCTTCATGAAATCTATAAAGTCTGTTAAGTTATTTTCGTATTATTCAGAATTTTCAAAAGAACTTATTAAGTTGTTATTAGTAACATAGATGACACTACTATTTCTTGTTCTGAAAATTATTACAAAAACGTAATATTTATTTACTAAGTGATAACATAGTAACAGATAAGTTGTGTTTTTCTCTTCCTCTAACGTTCTCGATTCAACTATGGAATTTCTCTACATATCGTAAAGTCATTAGGGAAAAAGCTTGTTGTTTTATTTTCATTATATATTAAACACTGACGACAGTGTCTTGTGAATATAAACTATTTTAATCTAATTTTAATATTATTGTATTTTTACTTTATAGTGTTCTTAATAGATATTGAATTTGAGACTTTGAATATATATATATATTCAATTTATTTTCCTTTAAAATTATTTATTTTTCAAAAAGTAATTTTATTAAAATGGTTGATACAATTAATTTTGCTTCCATAATATAGAGCGTAAAGATGGAAGAATAAAAAAATGAAATTGAAAATGTTATATCTGTAATATATTCTATTTCGTAATCATATTAAACTACGTTTATGTTACGTTATATTTAGTTTATTAGTTAGATAATTAATAAATGTTAATTTTTTAATTCCATAATAAAGAATAAATAAACATTTTCATGATTATCTACGAACTGATATCATTTGTTGGGCATTGAGAAAAATAATAATACCACTAGTATGAAGACCATTCGTTACACAGGCAAGCTAGTTTGTTGCCTATCTCTGTATTGATTATCCATATTAATAAAGTGTTGGATATCTATAGTATTCACCACAAATCATCTTACTTTGCTAGAGACATTGTTTTCATCTGACCTAGGGCTGCTGAGATTCCCATTACTTGGAGGAGGTGTTTCTGTGAAAAGATAAATTAGTAAGATTATTAACATTTATTACTAGCATAATTAGATAGTAGAATTTTTAGCATGTATTGTTAGACCAGTTTTAGTACTTTAGTAGCATTATTAACTTATTTATTTAATATAAGTATTAGCATATTGATTAGGCAAAATTAATCACTTACTTACTTATTTAGTAGTATTATTAGTATAGCTAATTAGGGGTATTGATAGCATTAGTAGAATTATAATTAGCCTTTTTTGTGTGATCCCAGCTATATAATGCATGAAGTAAACTTCTGAAGCTTAAAAAATCTAAAAAATTTCATAAATTACATAAAAAATTCTTTATTTTATCGATTTTTAAAGTTCATTTAATGCTGTATAATATGTTCCCTTTTATCTATTAGTTTATAAATTTAACAAAAACCTTAGCATAGTATATATATTTAGTGGAAAATGTATTCTATATCACCTTTAATAGATGTCTAATATAACTCTAAAATACCAATTATATTCTATTTATGTACATTTTATATATAAAGCTGTGTATTGACATTAGATTCTATCACCTCTTGATATCGAAGCCCACTGTCTAACAACAACTGAGCTTCATATGCACCCTCACCCCCCTCCTGGAACGAAATTCTATTTACTCACTCCTCTGCCGCCGCAATACTTCAATCTAATGTTCTTCTCTGTGTTTTCAATATTTATTTTGATTATCAAATTTGCATCATGTAGCATTTAGCTTTTAGCCGTAGTAGGATCAAAAACACACTTGGCCACTAAAGTATTTTAAAGAAATATTTAGAATTCATTATTTGATCTTGAGACAAATGGCGTGACTTCAAATCCTTCTCTGGCACTTTACTTCGAACATTAATGCTTCGATCTATGAAAAAACTTAATATAGATAAAGCTATTTAAGACCGACACTTTATTATACTTTATTAATACTTTATTAAATTTTATTATACTTTTTTAATACTTTATTAAACGTTATTATACTTTATTAAACTTTATGATTCTTTATTAATACTCTATCGAACTGACTACTGAAGAAAAGGTGCGTTTAGTTACTTTTGCCTTGATGAGTATACAGAAAAAGGTCTTTCACAATAAATATAAATAGGTAGTAATATATAATTAAGAGAACGCTTATATCACTAATTGTATAAACTCCATTGGTATTTATCCGGAATGAAATAACGAAATCATTAAAAAATCAACATTGTCAATACAAAAATGTGTCTTAAGCCAACTGTGAAAAGCTCCCAAATGACTAAAAAGAAACAATTCTCTATTTTTATACAGAATTCCCTAATTTCCAATAAGAACAAAAGTAAAAGCAAAGAAAAAAGTGTTATTGACTCAATATATTTTCGTAAAAATGTTATTGCAGAACATGACACAATTCTTCGGAGCTATCATGGTTTGTTTCATCTTGGAAACTGTCAACAAATTAAATAAAAAGAAATGTTAGAAAATACCGCGTTTAAGCGATTTTGAGATGTCTGTTTTATGTCTCCTTTAATGTAATGCTTCGGATATTGGTTATTCTATTGACTGCTTTTATTTCATATTTTGTTGTCTATAATGGGCTATTTATAATTTAATTTATTTTTAATTTATTTTCATTTATCTTTATGAACATTTATTGAGAGTCGATAATATTATCACACAAGTGTTATCACACAACTATTTGAAAGTATTATTAAAATCTTATTGTAGCAATTTGGTTGAAAAGGAGAGGATCCGGAGATCAGGTTACGGATATGCTGTACATTTTTATAGTACTAAGTACATATGTGTAATACTACAATTTTGAAGAGTAGCAAATCGCAATACTCAAAATTTGGAAAGGAAAACGCCACTAAAGTTTGATACACGCGTAATGAATCGGATCGTTCTATTCGTATGATGTCGTAGTAACACTGATGAGTAAACGTTTTACAAGTGATATTTACAAGGTGCTTTATTCTTCCAGCTATTCTGAGCAGACTGTAGTTGTAATCTCTTATCCGTTTATATGTCTATAATATGGCTGTCTAAAGTACAACTGTCATCTTATTTTTTAATCTGGCTCGCAAAGTAAAATAAAATCTGATACTTAACCATAAAGTAATAATTAGTTAATATTTTTTCTGGTATTTAAGCCTATCACATACAGAAAAACTAATACTTTAAAAATGTTAAGTTGCAACTTTATTGCAACTTTTATTTTGAACAATATATGACGCATTGCAACGAAAATAGTTATCTCAAATGAACATTGGTCCAGTTAGTTTTACACCGCGGTCGAGTTTCAGCCTTTAATGCCCCGCTAAATACCTCGATAGGATTTTGAGATACTTTAGCCCTCATTTTGTCCACTTTAAGAGAAAAATCGAAAGTGCGGTTCCGTGAGGTTCAGTTAAATGGACGATACTATAAGTGAACAAAATTTCAGTCTTAACTACCGAAAAGCTGCGTGAGGGTTTAAACAGAAATTAAAAAGAAACCCATAATCTCAGCCTAGGTAGAGGGGATCAAAAATCCGCCTACGTTAAATTATATTTAATGGTCGATACTATAAGTGCGCAAAAATTTTCTTTTTAGATCATCTGGGGGTTTTGAGGGGTCTAAAAGGACTTTTCGAAAAAAAAAAAAAACATTTTCTGCAGCTGCGTTAGGTTCTGCACCGTATGATACTGAATTTGTATATATTCAACCTTCTAGGTCAGTGGAGGGGCTTTTGGTAAATCTGAAAAAACAAAAGCATGTTAGACATGTTAGGCATATGTAATGATGGCTGTGCTGCTAAATTTAGCAATATTCCAAATATATAAATGCAGTAAAAGTCCAAATATATAAATGCAGTAAAGTGTATTGCGTGTCAAAAGCCGCATTGTCTGCGAACTATCATAAAGTACAAAAAGTACAAATAACTCGCTAGACTGGAGAATTGTCGATAGTTTAATCAAAATATTGACGACAACTCAAATGTTTACGCATTTCTTCAAACCAGATCGCATATACCCGACGTTCGAGCTAACCAGCTGGAGGAGACTTGCCTAGACCCACATCAAAAGAGAGTCAGAGATTAAAATACCTACAAAAACAGGACGCACATGCACAAGTGATTCACGACCATTTAGACTAAGAACTGCACGCTTAAGATGACTACAGAATAATGGCTTCACTTAGCAACTATCACTATGACTTTAACTACCGCATAGACTTTTTACTTATGGATGCCACTGACGAACTTCGGCAGATAAGATTGGCAGAATCGAGATACTATAATGTGATAATTTACTTCAAAACAATTCATGATAGATGAAAAGAGACATTTACAAAGCTGTAGAGTAGTGTCTAATTTGTAGGCATCAACAATGAAATTGTTACAGAAAATATTTATTTGAAATAATATAGTCATTGTCATATGTCTTATTCAGGTATCTATATAAATAAAATTGAATATATATCTGTCTATCTGTCTGTTTGTCACATCGTAACGGGAGGATGGCTAAACCGAATTTCATGAAATATTGTGGGTGGCCTTGGAATAAACCCACTTAAAACTTCGTCCGAGTTTCTAGGACCAGGTGTGCCTAGATATTTATTTAAAATACATCGTTAAACCTTCCATAGACAAAGCATTATACAGACGATATTTTTTCCACAAATTTATTTGAAGAAAATGACATCATGTTGCTCAGCAACGCACTCAAAACTTATGTGATTATTCCTCAGACGATTTTTAATCCACCTTTTCCAATTTAAATAATAAAGAAATGTATATAAAATTAATTTTATCGAAATTATATTTTTGACTGGATTATATCAATAACGGCCTTCAAGTTTAGATGTTACTTTGGGATTATTGATATTTTCAATTTATTACGTCATCGGTTTTATTTTGGCAAATATTTTTGAAACTCATATATTGTAGTACGTGTAATTTTCTACTAATGCATAAGTATATCTTTTAATATTCGAGAATATAAGTAGCTCGGGTATATCTTCCCATAGAATTTTAGCTTTTTTATTTTGGCATACATTGATTCAATTTCATATTTTTTTGTAAATTTCTTTACAAACGGGACCAGGATGATTTGTTCTTCAGATCGCCTGTGAAGATCATTTTGTACAGCGAGAACAGAGATTCTTAAACTTCTTTTTAGGAGCATTAATTTAAACATTTTAATAGAGTGTTTTAAATAACATTGTCATTTAGAATACTATAAGAATTTGCACATGGTTGCAAATTTTAAGTTTCTTTATATTATATATCCCGTACGAACAACCGGTATCCTGCTAGTAAAATAATAAACCTATTTAAAATGTCCTCTGTGAGAGACTATGTACATTTGATTTCTAAAAATAATATTACGAATTATTTTGACAAGCATTGTAGGTATCCCTGTGCTATATACACTGGTGATACCAGTTTTTGATAGGCATTTATCGATTTCCGTATACTATATCTTCTACTGATACATAGGTATATCTTTTAATATTCGAGAATGTAAGTAGGACGGGTATATATATCTTCCCATACAATTTTAGCGTTTTCATTTTCTCATACATTGATTCAATTTCATATTTTTTTGTAAATTTCTTTACAAACGGGACCAGGATGATTTATTCTTCAGATCGCCTGTGAAGTAGTTAATTACTTTCCTTATATACATATGTATAAGGAAAGTAAAGGGTCGAAAATGCGAATTCGAGTTTTCGAAGGGAGTGCACGTTTCAAGCATCCCTGAAAGCGAATCAGATGTTTTTGAGGTCATGTGTGTGTGTGTGTGTGTGTGTGGAGACGATATCTCACGAACGAATGAAGCGATTCGAACAAAATTTGTTACAAAAATCACAATCAGTAAATACTGGAAATCTATTGTTTTAACCTGCAATCAAATGTTCAGAACCCACCTAAATTTTGAAATGAAATTTTGAAAAAAATCATCAAAAAATAAAAACATTCAATGAAGTTACGTAAATAATCATTTCTTATGTAATTTTTCATTAGAAAACGATTGATTAGAATGCTAGTATGAACTGGTCTCGAGATATTGCGGATTTTTCAAATAAATTTATCAAAATAATCACATAAAATTCATAAAAAGTATTATTTATTGTGAAATCTGTTCACTTTTTATATCTAATATTATGCAATAAATTTATTATCATCATTCTCGTAGATCTAGCTCATCCCTTTCACGAGAGAAGACAGTTTGGGTAATAACATTCTAATTTGACGCCATTAGTCGCTTATCTACTGTAAGAATAACCCATTTCTGCATCCACAATGATCGGCGAAACTTTGGCCACGAATTCGGAGGAATATCGCTTACTTGGCGAGTTTTTTTAAATGTTGCCAAATTGACGAAAATATCGCCAAATTGATAAAAATGTCACAAAATTGATAAAAATGATGCTAAATCAATGAAAATGAAGACTAATTGATGAAAATTCAGTATCTTAGGAAGAATATAAGAATCTACTATAAGAGAAGATACTTTGTTTAATAGTTTTGTATTTGGACGCCATTAGTCGTTTATCTACTTTAAGAGTAACCTATTTCTCCGACCATAATGCTTAATGACATTTTGGCCACGAATTTGGCGGAATACCGTCAATTGGCGAGTTGAGTTTTTAAATGTCACCAAATTGATAAAAATGTTGCCAAATTAATAAAATAAAATTTGCCAAATTGATAAGAATTACGTTAAAACAATGAATAACGTTAAATGACGTTAAAGCAACTAATTGATGAAAATACATTATTTTGGAAAGAACATAAGAATAACCGATTTCTGAGTCTGTAACGCTTGGCGGAATTCTGGTGATAAAATTTGGCTGCATATCGTCAACTTAGCGATTTTTTTAAATGTTTCCAAATTAGCGAAACTGTTGCCAAATTAATAAAAATGTTATCAAATTGATAGAAATGTCACCAAATTGGCGATCTGCTGCCAAATTGATAAAAATGTTATAAAATTGATAAAAATGGCGCCAAATGGGAATGTATTGCATAATTTTAATTCCATATGATGATTAAACTCCATCACATTATGACCTTTTATTGTATAAGAATTTCTCTTCTAAATACCGACAACATGGCTATATTTAGCCCCACATTGGCGAAAATAGCGTCAAAATTGCAAAACTGATGCCAAGTAAATGAAAATGATACCTAATTGATGAATTTATTATTAAAATATTTAAATATACGGAATATATTACTTATTAATTATGCTATCAATATTGATAATTGTTAATTTAGAGTTGCGTAAAATATAAGTTAATTGGGTACGAAATAGTTTTACATATTGTCATCAGGATAAGCGTCAAATGTATAATGTAACGTTTCAAACATTGTGACGTGAATTTTTTCATCACTTTTGCACCGTTTAAGAAGTAAATTCATTGCATTATATAAGGAAAGTTATGGGCTTCCCATATCAGATATTTTTGTTCCTAGTATTGATTCGTCCTAATTAGAAAATACTCTATAATTTCGTAATTGGTTTTATTTCCGAGTTCGGGGTCCTATTTGTTTTTAAATTCTCCGCTATGGCCCACTTTTATTTTCATCGGGCATGGTCATATTATTAAAGATAGACTCTTACGCGCACACTCCAAAATATTTCCTTACAAATTTACTGGAGAGTTTAAGGACTTCCTGGGAACCTTAATTTTGTTACCACATAGTACATACAGAATGATAATTGATGTAGATAAAATATCCCTAGAAAACCTTCTCTTTAAGTATTTTATTAATTCATATACATACATATATTTATGTATAGTTCACCCAACTAAATGAAATTTTACTGATCGTTTTCTCTCATTTATGAACCTCTTTCTTATTTTTGCTATGAATAAACTATATTTAATTAATTTTGTTTGTATTTTACAAATTATAAATGTTTTACTCATTATTATATGCAAATCATGTTTTATCTGATTTTTTTAAATTGCTCCATGATAAATAAAATGCTTAAGATTTAAATAGAAAATAATTTATCCTGTACTGCAAGTCTGCTTTAACCTTGACGAATTATCCATGTGCATAAACATAAGATAAATATAAAAATGTTAACTAAACATCGCAAAATGTTCTCTTATAAAAACGATGAAAATATGATAGATGAATGTATAAATGCTTCTCTATAACACGATGTTTTAATATAAAAAATAATTTCATATAACTTAAAATATTGTTTTTCAGCAATGCTGGATTCTTTTGAATTTAATTTTTGAAATTTTTACACATTTTATACAAAATACTATATGACAATTAATGGCACATTCTTCGGACTAGATAAATAGCATGTTTTTACACTTGGCATATTATTTCCCAAAATAAATTGCCTAAAAAAGGATTTTTTTTAAGTTGCTTAGTAGTTAGCAATCCGCGTTTCAGCCGATTCTTTTTAAGCTCATTAAATCTAATGTTCTTAAGGAGTGATGCAAACTATAAATCTTTTTCTCAAAATTTATTTATCGAATTCCCATTTACATCAGATCTGAGTAATTTACTACAATAGTTTTTCAAAAGAAAAAAAATTAAAAAAATAGTGTAATCCTGAGATGGGTTAAATATTGAAGATTGAAGGGGACTGTTAAATTTTCAAATAATTTATTTTTAAATCCGATATAAAACTTATTTTCGCAAGTTGGCAATGGATCTACAAAGCTGGTTAAATATAAGTATTAAGCAGAATGGTATAGACCATTATAAGCATAGAAAAGTCCAAATTATCATTGTGTCTCCTTAGAGATCAATGTTATCAAGATATTAATGTTTGAGTAAGTTTTAAAACAATCATACAAATTACAAACTTCTAATTGAGAGATTTTACAATATATATTTTAATTTGCATGTTGATTGTTATATGCGTATCTATTTTTAATGCCGAGTCCAGACGTTTTTATACATTTATGCACAGAGATGTTCATTTATAAAGAAATCAATATTATATATACAGGGTGTATCTGAATTCATCATCAATATTTGGTGGGGAGGTAGGGAGTAGGAAAAGAAGACTATTTCACATAGGAAAGCATGGGCGCAGACGCCATGTAGTACGGCAACATGAGCCCGGTTAAATGATGGAAAGAAAACATAACAAGAAAGTTGTAAGAAAAAAAAACATTTATTTGTGCATCTTTTGTACAGACTTAGAAGAGGTGCTCGAATAGCCGACCATTTGTTAGAGTACATGCCTCACAATGACGTTGCATGGACAACCGGACTTTCTGGAATATGCCCGGCATTTTCCGGATTTTTGCGGCGGCAACCGATATGCGTGCTACAAGGTCCATAGCAATGGCAACAGGGGTCTTGTACACCATGTTTTTCATTGCACCCCATGAAAAGAAGTCGATTGGAGATAAATCCGGTGACCGTGGTGGCCAACAAATCGGTCCACCGCGACCAATCCATTGAGCTCCAAATTGTTTGGTCAGGTAACCACGCACATCATTTGCAAAATGTACTGGAGCACCGTCATGCTGGAACCACACGTCAGACAGCTTTGCGCGTGAATGGGAGTTGTGGACACAAAGCGCCCTCTACACCGTTATGTGTTCGTTTGCGCCTATGCTTTCCTATGTGAAATAGTCTTCTTATCCTATTCCCTACCTCCCCACCAAATATTAATGATGAATTCAGATACACCCTGTCTGTATAAAAAATATTTTATATATATCTATACGAAATAGTTTATATATATTTATATATATATATAAATATTTCATAAGAAATTTCTTGAAATCAGTCCAAAAATCCCCAAATAACTAAAAATTATCGTTAGTAAACGGCATAAAACCATAGTGTAAGGTTTATTTTATTCTTTACTAATGAAGTACACTGTTTACAATCGAAACAAAAGTGCAATGATATAAAACCCTATAACATTGTTTTATGCCGTCGTTTATCAAAGAAATATAAACGGGTGATGACCTAAAATTTGTATTTTATTCTGTTAACTAACGAATAAAATACAAATTTCCATAACGAATAAAATACTAACGAATAAAATAACTCTTTACAATAGAAATAAAAATGTGATGGTATATTACCTTATACTTGTTTTATGCTATTTACAAAAAATATATAATGTTACCCCCTTATATTTTTATGTTATTTACTAACGAGGAAGTTTGTTTGAATTGCATTTTTTAATGTTGTCGGTTTGTCTGTGCATAGATGTGATATATTATGACTTTTAGAAACATAGACATAGTGTGACGTATTTAAATGTAGTACGTCTCTGTGTGTATAAATTCGATATCAAAATCAGAAGCAAGCATCAAAATAAATATTATGCTTAACTATATTTTATTTTCTGCTGTTTCAAATGAATATGTTTATCTACAGGAAATTTTATAGCTGTTTAAACAAATTATTAAATAATTTCTAAAAGTGCTAACATGTTTTTAGAAG
This sequence comes from Amaurobius ferox, assembly GCA_951213105.1. Classification (NCBI taxonomy): domain Eukaryota; kingdom Metazoa; phylum Arthropoda; class Arachnida; order Araneae; family Amaurobiidae; genus Amaurobius; species Amaurobius ferox. The sequence continues at coordinate 151,841,123 of OX578133.1, read as the reverse complement.
ATTTTTTATTAAAATTCTGAGTTAAATGTTTTGTAAAAAAAAATACTTTTTCCATATAGAAAACAAAAATATATAAAATTTAAAGAATTAGAAAGAAATTCCTTTTCTAGCCGCTTGAATTTATTACAGAATTTAATTATTTTGTGCTTTTCACGTTTCTCAGAACCGCTTTTTAATTCAAAATAAAATGTGTGGCTATTTCAATTTTGATCAATTATCTCTGAACTTAAGACAGAGAGTTTTTAAAAAAAAGTATTTTTCTGTTACTTGGTGGTAAAACAGCAAAATATTAATCTCAAAAGATGCTGCGTATTTTTCAATTTCTAAAGAGTAAAATAAATCCTTTGAAATAACTCTTTTTAACATATATGTAATCACATTTTTAAAGTCTCAAACGCAAAAAAATAAAATTAATAGAAGCATTTTGTAGCCAGGAATCACTAGGCAACCGCTGCTTACATTTTCTTTAATTAACACAAAAAAATAACAACTGATATCTAACGGATAATATGAACGTAATTTTCAAAGCAAACACAATTTCTTTAAAGCTTTTTCTAAGGTATTTTGAAATTGTTTTTTAACGCTTGCGATTGGAATTAAAAGTAATTTTATCTCGACTGGGGTTTGTTTACAATGATTACATAATATCTTTGCTTTTTTAATTAAGTTACTTCATGACAGTAAACAAAATCCCCAAAATATATACAATTGTTACTTAAAAGGAGTAATATATATACTATATACATATAATAAGAAAAAATGAGATTGAAAATGGATTAATACAATTAGAAGTTGTGTGTATACGGGGTTGTAGAGAGGTCAAGGGGGATTGCGACCCCTTTTCCTGGTTTAAGCATGCTTTTAATCCCAGGAAACACTCCCAGAAACCACTACACGCCCGAAACAACAATCAACAGTATGCCAGGGGAAAAAACGGAATCCCGAAATGAAGATCTTAAAGTCACAAGAACATATAAAAACATATAAAATGAAACAAGTATGAATAAAAATATATTCTAACCATGTATAAAGTTTTAAAAAGGATGTTCGTAGATGCGCTACGTCGTTAGAAGTCCATAGAAGAGACCCATGATAAATTCCAGATGTTGAGATAGATAAGCTCATGGTTACGGAGTATCTAATTCCAAACGGGTAGAGTTGAGTTGTAGCAAATCATCAAAATTAGCATATATTTCTTTACGGTACTTTTTACAATATGCCATATAATAATGTTTTATGAAACGAGGTGGGTATGAATGTTTTAAGACTTCCATTATTAGACGTCGTATGCAAATATCAATCTGTTTATCAGTTGAATTTAAACGTCTGTATCTTGCAAAATGATTAATGATCACATTACGTTGTACATTTAAACTCATATTAGTATTCCAATGAGTGAAGTAATTGATTGTGCAGTTAAAATTACGTCTTTTATCAAATATCTTATAACACAGTTTTTCTTGATAATATATAGTGATATCCAAGAAATATATTTCTTCTATGTTGTTATGTTCAGATTCTATGAGCTCCAAGTTAGATGGATAAAAACTAAAGTCAAATATAAAAGTTCTATCAGATATTCCAATTAAAACATCGTCAACGAAGCTGAAATATGGCATCTCGTTAATAATTTGAGTTCCTTGTTCATACTTTGATAAATAAAAATCGGCAAGTAGAGGTGAACATCCGCCCCCCATGGGTATGCCGTTGATTTGTTTATAGAATCCAGATCCATTGTATAAAACGTTTTCGAATATGTCCAATTTAATAAGGTTTTTACTCGTACATCTATTTTTGTCATATTGTAAATGTAAATCAGATGCCAAATATGTTGCCATCAAAATCTCAAACAGGTCTTGCAAATTAATGTTGTTAAATAAGTCTTTGAAATCATAGCTTCTAAAATAAAAACGATCTGGGAATGTTTTTAACTTTTCAACAACTTCGTAGCTGTTATTCACCATAACGGTGCCATTGGTTCGAATTTTCTTCATTATAGGTGTCAATAGCTTTAACAAAATTTGATTTGCTTTAGTTAAGTAAGTATGACATCCAATAGTTACAGGTCTGAATTTAATAGGCTTTTTATGGATCTTAGGTATCAGAACTAAATATGGGAATTTAACAGTTGTAATGTTAATTCCAATACGTTTATAAAGAGCTGTTATGCGGTTAACATTAATAGTATAATTAACTAGAATTTGTTTGTACATATTGCTGTCCTCATAGCAAGTTCTTAGTTTTTGAACATAAAATTGTTTGCAGGTAAATGCGTAGTTGTTATTTACTTTATCCATATAGGATATTAAGTACTTGTTCTGGAATTCTTCCATAACTGCTTTGTTGATTTTTTCAAAAGCACAATATTGTTTTCGTAAGTTATAGTTCTTCTTAAAGGCATTATATATGTTATATCTCCATTCCAAGATGCAATAGGGAAACTGTATTTGATCGCCATTCTGTAAATAAATTGATCAATTTCTTTATAAAAGGTTTTTTCAACAGTGTTGAAGTCTTGTTGTCTAAATTTAGCACCCAGTTTTAAGTACTTGTATAAAGAAGAATTATTTGCAATCGATACATCTCCAGTAATGTTATGTTTGTGATCTTGATTGCACAAAAGATAGTTTTTACACTGGCATTTATAATTAATGTGATTACCTAGATTCTTACTGAGCATATTATAGTTGAATATTTTTCTTTCATTAGTCTTGGCAAATCGAAAAGTTAAACAGATTTCAGTGTGTAACATCGGCAATAGAAAGTTGAACTGGTGTAGAATATCCTTAAATGGGATATGATCAAAGATTTTGTTACCAAATGTGACGATAAAATATTCCCTATTTATTTCAGCAACTGTTTTTTCCAAATCGATGCCACAATGCTTGGCACGTATTTTAAAGCAGTTATAAAAGGTAGCGATGTTCGCAGCATAAATGTCATTAATAGCTTCATGTTCTTTTAAAATTGGAATTCTTTTCCATTCGTTCCATAGATGTCGGATGTATTTTTTCTTTATGCCATATACATAATTCTTAATCCAGTTTGATTTAATTTGTGTATAGTTTCGTATTTCAGAAAGGTATCCATTAATTTTTTCTACGTAAGCTAAATAACCAATACGTTTTTTATTGCCCGCTCTTTTGCCTCTTTTTGTTTTTATAGCCGATTGTTGAATGTAGTCAGTAGGTGGATTCTTGAAATGTATATAGTAATCCAAATTAAAGGTTTTTGCAAAATTGATCGAGTTTAGTCCACTTGGGAACATCTTATTCCACTGTAGAATGTGCATATTCTCCCACCAAAGTCGAGTTGTTAAATCAGGTACTAAGTCGAGGATTGTAACTGTATTTGTAAATCCGTGGGCAGAAAAATGTCTTAATTCCAAATTGTTTTCAGATGTAGAATCACAGACCTTATTAACTTGGCTTCTATGGAGATTAATTCTTAAATGTAAAGGATTTTGTGTCTGTCCAATATACTTTAAACCACAAATTTTACAACTGATACAATACACACAACAATATACTTTACAAAAGGTGAGATGATGGTGATTAACACTACCTATTTGTGTATTATTAGCAACAGGGCACAATTTGCATCGGCTAGATTTGCATCGTTTAAAAGTGAATTTATTGATTCATTTGTGGTTAAAATAAGTTTATCCAAATTGGATATGGTAAAATTACCATATAAGTCATGCTTATACACAGAAACATTACTAACGATTTGTTTTTCTTCCCCCGTCTTTGGTTGGACAGGATGAAAATATTGTAAAATAGAATTCATATAGCAATCCAATATAAGAGCAAAGGGTCCTTGTTTGTCGATCGCATGGTTACCCTGTATTGCCATACGGCCGGACTTATGTGATGAGTAATCCCATAATTGCCAGGCTCTATATAAATTTCTTTGTATTACCATAATTTTTTATAAGTAGTATAAACGTCTCATTCCAAAAAACGTCTCATTCCAATGCATTACGTACAGTCGCTTTGAAAATCTCCGTATGAAAATAATATTTCATATGAGAGTAACACTAAAAGTTGAAAATCTTCTTAGTAAAGTGTAGTAGAATCCGTTATCCAATTTAATTGCCAATCGATAAAAATTATGTTCGTCCATTAAGTGCAAGGAAAGATTTTTTCAATATATCTATTACTTTTTTTGTAGATTTTTTATTATCCATTAATTTTTTGTAGATTTTTCTTAATATCAAGACCCTCCGAGGGCTAATAAGATCTTCATTAGTTCAATATAGAACTTTTTAAGTTTTGAAGTATTTTTATCAACAGGAGAATGGTCTTAAGTCAAAATACTAAGACTATCGTGAATATATATGTTCATGTCATGAGAATAAAAACCATAAAATACACATTAAAAACAAGGAATTGTAATACTAAAAGTGTAAAAACATATATACACCGTAAGATCTCGATAAAACAAGCTTCCCAGTCCCCCCCCCCCCCGACACACGGAAAACCACCGCACGCACGCCAGTAGTCCGAGAAGTTCTCCAGAATCAAAGCACTAAATAAGTATTCAAATTACACAAAAAGGCACATTAGAAGATTCCATAGCGCAATGCTGCTAATATAAATTTTCCAACAAATATTCCTCCAGTACAATCAAAATGAAATATAAAATATAAAATCCAAGGAGGCGCATTTGCTGCTCTATCTAAGCCTCAAAGTACAATAAACACACACACACACAAAGTACACACACACACACACACATATATATATATATATATTAAATCGTTCGCCTATTGAGATGTAATGTATTAGTGCATAACAATCTCACATTTTTATGGTATATTTAATTACTGCATTTATTTAATTTTTAGTTAATTTTTGGTTTAACCACAAAACCGATCAATCTTTATCTATATAAATAAAATTGAAAATCTGTGTTTATATATATATATATATATGTGTGTGTGTCTGTGTGTGTGTGTGTGTGTGTGTGGTGTGTGTGCGCGCGCTCGCGCCATCATCACGGGACAATGGCTGCACCGAATTTAATTAAATTTTCGTAGTAGACGTGGAACGCACCCACTTAAAATTGAGTCCATGTTTCAAGTTTCTAGGCCCAGGAATTATCGAGATGTTAACAACAAAACGCACTATTAATCCTTCCATTGAGATAGCATTATGCAAACAAGAGTTATTCCTCAAAGTTGTCTGAAAAAGAAAAATTATATCATCGTGTTTCTAATCAATGAAATTAAACCCAATGAGTTTATATTTGAAAACAAAATTATGATGTTGCTTAACAACGAAATTAAATCCAATGAATTAATACAGCAGCAAATCTTTTCTGAACTAAATAATAAAGCAATATATAAAAATAAATTCAAAGCATTTTTGATTGGATTATATCCATGACTGCTTTTGGGTTTAAAGATTAAGGGGACTATTAATATTTTCAGATTCTTACATAATCTGTTTTATTTTGGTGAAAGATTTTTCAAATCTATATATTGTAGTCAGGTATAATTTTTAATATACGGGTATAGTCTAATTTACAAAAATATGGAAACTACGAGTATATCTTCTAATCTACGAGAATATAAGTAGTACGGCTATATCTTCTAATACAATTTTAGAGCTTTTATTTTGTCATATATTGGTTCAATCTCATATTTTCTGTAAATTTGTTTAGAAAGGGTCAGGATGTTTTATTCTTCAGATCTGCCTGTGAAGATAATTTTGATTAGCGAGAACAGAGATACTTAAACTTCTTTTTAGGAGCATTAATATAAATATTCTAATAGAATGTTGCGAATAACAATGTCATGTAGAATTCCATAGGAATTGCACATAATTGTGAATTCAAGTTTTTTATACTGTATATTCCGTACGAAAAATGGGTATGCTGCTAGTCCTAAAATATGAATCTAAGCACAATCTAAGCAACAAGTAATTTATGACCAGTCTTCATATGGTGGCAATGTGCACACTTCGACATAACTATGAAACAGTTTTATATTAAAATTAAAATACCTGTGTTAAAAGCAGCATATAATAAAAAGCTAATAGTATCAACCGTTTTCAAATGCAAACACAGCCTTCTTTGTCAGACACGCAAGAAGCGCAACTTTCATTCGTCAAAGAAACATCTCCGACTTTCTTTCATTTTGTTCCCCCTTTCTTCTCTCGCCGTTAGAAAGAGAAGGAAAAGGGGGTTTCTCGCCGGTGCCCCTTGCCCTGCTTTTACCACGTCTGTTGTTCTTACATCAGCCGCCGATCATTCTCTGAAAAATAGCAGTTTGCTCTTCTTGTGTGTCCTGACAAAGAAGGCTTGTTCTCTTTGCCTTCTAAACCTAATACCCTTAATTTTGTATTATATGTTGCTTTGATTAAGTTATTTTAATTTTATTCTTCAGCAGCAGTTTAATCTGTAAGTATTTTTGCACTCTTTTGCACAATTATTTTGTATAGTGATACGAATTTCCAGAAAGCTGGAAGTCGAAAAAAAAAGCGAAATTCCTTAGTGAACCCCCAAAGACCCATCTGAATTATATTCTCAATTCATATGAATCATAGTTTAAACTCTATCTATAGTCATTTCTGAGAGGAGGGGGATATTTCAATGAAATTTTGAACCTGAAATAGAAATCCAAACCCTCTACCCCCCTCCAAAATTTGGTGTTGAATCCATATCAGTCATCACTAAACTCTATTTTTAGCCTATCGTGAGAAATAGATGTTGCAGTGTAAATGTAATTCTTTTAACTCGAAGTGGCATCACCAGAAATAAAAATTCTTAATAAGCCCCACTAATTCGAAATGCTATTATTAATCCATATCAGTTGTCATCTAAACTCCATTTACAACCAATTCTGAGAAATAGAGGTTTCGAGAAAAAAAATGTACCAAAAGGGAAATCCTTATTAAATCACTTCTTCTTTTTTCAGAATTCAATGCTAAATTCATATCAGTTATCATCTATGCTCTATCTGCAGACAATCTTGAAAAATAGATGTTTCAAGTAAAATGAAAATTTTTGAACCGGAACTGAAATCCTCTACCTCCTCCGAAATTTGATGCTGAATCTATATCAGTTATCATATAATCTCTATCTATAGCAGATCTTTTAGAAAGAAGAAATATATGCTTCAGGGGAAACTATTTAGTAAAACCAATATTATGGCAAAAATTTTGCCACCAATAATGTTTCCAAAATTAAATTATAAAACTAAAATTTAACTTTTAACTAGAGCTGTGTACTAAGTAGCACGTCCGTATGCAATCCAGGGGGCCAGATATAATCCCTGACTCTTGCCAAGTTTGATTTTCCTTCTAATATATTTGATCTATATATGATCTAATATATTTGATCGTTATATGTATTTGATGTAATACTATTGTCGTCCATCAACTGGCATTCAAAATCAAATATAGTGCGATAACAGCTGCATGAGGTTGGAACGGTTCTTCTTCCCTATACTATATCAAAGAGAGAAGTTTGTAGGGCAAGTCTTATGGTTCCTGACAGCGTTAAAATAGCATAGTAGGTACAATATCTTTACGCAATCCAGAAAACCTGGGTTCCATCCCCAGTTTAGACCGAATTTTATATTTTGCTTAAAATTGTCTAATACTCTACACTACGTAAGATATTATTAATCTCACCTTGTTAACTGAACTTTTTAATAACGAGTCTAGACAAGTGCTTAAGCTTGAAATCCGAATTATTTTCAAAACTTGAAAAGGGATATATTTTCTATCGGCTTAAATTTATTGTATTTTATGGTTGGATTATCAGTAATTATTCTTTTCATCTAAACATCTTATTAATTGAAAAAATTAAGTTGAGTTATCTTAAAACGAAAGTGCTGAAAAAATTTGAAAATTATTCTCGTCTGACAAACATTTATTTTTCTGTTGTTGGAAGAATAAATAAAAAAATAATATTCGACTTTAAGAACTCGCATTCGTTAGCTTGCTGACACGAAAAGAAAGCTAATTATGTTTTAATGGTTTTTATAACATATTTGTAATTTTTAATTCGTCGGTTTTTATAAGAAATCCACAGCGAAAAAATTAAATCAATTAAGAAATTGTACTAATAAAGATTTGATAAATAAACAATTATTTTTTAACTACAAAAAATGAAGCTAAATAGAAATCTTTCTAAGAATGTGATAGCAATATAAAATAATATAAATACGAGTATATCTTGAAAGCAATTCGTAATGTATTTCTAATGCATTTCTTTTTATATTTTCTCTATTATTGACACGGAAGATTATTTAGACTGGCTGCTATCAGCTTTCTAAATTTTCATTCCAAAAATTATTTTAAGTATTGCTGAAGATAAAAATCGTGAAAATATATAATCAGTTATATATTTTACACTCTTATGAAACGTAATCACGATTTTCCCTTGATTTCTTGATTTGCTATATTTAAATAGTTTACCTACGCTTTTCAGAAACATAAAATTGTCTAATCCTTGTAAAAATATATTTTACAACAAATTTAAATTATTGTAAATGTTCTTAATGTCATTAAAAATGTCTGACACAGTTGACTTTAAATTTCAAATTTTTACTTTTAACTAAATACGTAAAATCTCATTTAATCATATTGATCGCAACTTATTTAACTCGTCATAAAACCCACTTCAATGAGTTTCTCAATCGAGAACACTGAATGAAAATAACAATTTTATAATTGCTGATTACTTATTAGATTTGTCTTATTGAATCCATCATGTCCGTTTATGCCTAGGTCCGTCGGCTATTCGGTATAATTGTGGAAGTTCTATCTCACGAATGGTACATCTTAGAATGATGGTGCCGTTGCTAATGTTACAGAATTTTTGCATAGAATCGTAATTTAACTAACATCGAGTATGTCAGATGAATCCTTATTGAGTTTAACAACCTGTGTCGTAAAATCGCAGAACTTGTCAGTACTTCATCTCAAAATCGTACACTTTAGGAAGTTCGTTATTTGAACAAAATTAAATTGCTATTGAAAACGAAAATTTTGTTCAGTGTCATTGACATTCTTTTAGCAATTCTTAGCAATTTTAAACCCACCTATCGGCCTGTAAAATGTATTACATTGCTTCTATAGCACAAACTACGCATCCAAGAAAATTATGATTTTCCACAAAATGAAACACTAATAGTTAGGAAGATGTTTTGCAATGATATCAATTTTATATGAGCTACCCCTCCCAAATTGAGCACTCTCTCTTTTGCATTGTGTTCAATTTTCAATCGGCTACGTCATAAATGGTTCATCTGAAAACATTAATGTCTCCAGATGAACCGTTCAGACATGTGAAGAAATTAGATGAAGTAATATGTAAAATATTATATCCTTTACTTAACGTAACGCTTGCGCAGGAAAATTACAGTAATCAACTACTAAAAATGTATCAATCAAGTCGTTCAAATCTATTTTTCCGTTCCACCTTGATATTTACATTTTTTCTAGTTTGAGATTTAAAACGGCGCCTGTGTCATGTATGTAACTTTAACCACTCAAACTTTGAGTAAATGTGGGTGCACTGTCTTTTTCTCCTAAAACTTGAAGCTGTTTCAGCCTCAATAATCTATTTATACCTTTAATCAACCGTCTTATCTTTTAAATAAGAAGGGATGAAGTTAACGAAGATTTACTTAATTTTTAAAAATATATTAAATTTTCCTTCAGTCAGAAAACAATGTCTTACCCTAGCGCTATAAATAAATTATTATTTAAGCGGATATTTTCACAGGTCTTTGTGATCTGGAATGGAAAATACATAAATAATTTTACAGACGGTTGAACTTGTTGAAGCGAATACTTTTATTTTAAAATTTAATTAGTTTTTCCGAAAAACATTTCTAATCCAAAAATCAAAGTATGCAGCTGTTTCTATGGTAATTAGGAATCTCAGGACTTAAATAAATAAGATTTCTGATAATTCTCCAGGAAAAAATGTTGTTGCCAGGTGAAACAGTGGAACTTTTTATCCAAACTGAAGAACTCGAATCTTTCGTATTCTCTCACAATTTGTAAATGAAAGAAACAGTTTTAATTACGTTCTAAAAATATTTTTAACGTTTTGGTTATTTTAATTGGACGGGTTGTTTTAAAACACGTCTGTAACGTACAAAATTGCATTGATAAACGCAATAACAAAGAATTGGTGAAATAATTGGTTGTTTTCGCTTTCCTTAAAGAAGAATGAACATAGGAATCTGAATGAGAATTTGAAAAGCAAATAAAATGATCTCTTTAAAGCAGTTTCTAAAGGTTTTTAGCATTTTTACATTTCCTACATATAAAGTACTAGCAGCATACTCGTTCTTCGTACTGAGTATATAATACAAAAAAACTTATAATTCTCAATCATGTGCAAATTCTGTTAAAATATTAAATTTATTGCTCCTAAAGAGAAGTTTAAGAATATCTGTTCTCACTATGCAAAATTATTTTCATGGACAGATCTGAAGAATAAAACATCCTGGCCCCTTTTGTAATCAAATTTGTAAAAAAAAGAATTAAATCAATATATGCAACCCCGTACTACTTATATTGTCGCCGATTAGAAAATATGCCCGTGTGTTAGTAGAAGATTACCCGTATTTGCGATATGAGTCTCAAAAATCTTTGCCAAAATAAAAGAAATGACGTAATAAATTGAAAATATCAATAATCCCCGTACTCTTTATACCAGAAGGTCGTAATTGATTCCAATATATGCCAATATATATATATATATATATATATATATATATATATATATATATATATGTATATATATATCAAAACATATGCCAATATACCTGCACTACTTATATTCTTGTAGATTAGACGATATACCCGTGTATTTGTAGAAGATTACCCGTACAACGTACAATATATGAGTTTAAACAATTTTTGTCAGAATAAAACAATGGCATAATAACTTGAAAATATCAATAATCCCTGAATCCATAATCCTCGAAAATATCAATAATAATAACGTTTAAACCTGAATACCGTAATTGATATTATCCAGTCAAAAATGCTATAAGAAAAATCAAATCGTTCTTTTCTAAAATATATTTTTATATCCATTTATTTATTATTCAAACCGAAAAAATAACAATTAAAATTAACAGACACATTTAATTTAATTGCGCTTCTGAGCAACATGATATAAGATAGAATCTTCCTCATAAATTGCGAAATTAAATAACCATTTTGATTTCTTTATACAGTAAAAACTTGTGCAAAATAAACCATGGAGATAGATTTCCCATTTAAATCATGTTTCAAACAATTCATGTTTTCAGAATGTGACTAATTCGCGCAAAAAATCTCCCACCGAACTCAGAGATAAAGTTTTAATTCACTTTCAAACGATTTTCAAGCTTTTTGTTTGTTTAAACCACGGAGTTAGAGAGTGGAACTCTTAGGAAAAAGTTTCGTTTTTCATTAATATCTCGGCAACCCCTGGTCTTAGATACTCGAAACTTGGGCTAAATTTATGGGGGTCTATTTCAAGGCTATTCACAAAATTTGATCAATTTCGGTTCAGCCGTTCTCCCATGATGACGGTACAAACAGACAGACAGATTTTCAATTTTATTTATATAGATTGCACTTATCACCTTCCCCAAACACCTTGTATAAAAGTGTAGAAACAATATTGGGACGGGGACAAAAATTTAGACTCGAGTGTTCGATGGAAGAGCATATATTATGCATACCTGACTTAGAATGGAACATTTTTAACGTGATGTCTATGTTTGTATGTCTATGAGTCTGTGAACGCAATATCTCGCGAACGAATGTAGCATTCAGAAAACAGATCGGTGCAATTATTATCATTGGTGAACACTGAAACCCTGTTTATTTTAAACGCGATCGAATGTTCCTTAGACCCCTGAATTTCTGAATGGTTTTTTGAAATAATCATTGAAAAATTAGGACCATCAACAATATTAAATAAATAATATTATTATACGTAATTTACATTAGAAAACGAATGACAAACTTTAGAACGCAAGAACTGTTCTTGGGATATTGCACATTTTAAAAATAAATTTATCAAAATATTACATAAGGTAAACAAAGTAGCAATTATCTTCATATATATTCACATTCCATCATAAGCAAAATTATTCGATAAATATGTTAACATCATTTTCGTAGATCGAATTCGTTTCATTCATGAGAGAAATCAACTTTTCAATCGCTTTGTATTTTAATGCTAAACATTTTATTTATAATCATTTATCCCATGTAATATTAATTCGATACCAGTTGCATTTTGATGTGGTGTTTTGCAAATGTGTATGAATATGCATTGATGGAGTAATGTAGCTAGTATTATACTTGAGAGCAATCCGTAAAAAGTTGATTAGATCCCTGGTTCCAGTCGATTTTCATTTTAGCTCAAATAAAGTGTACAATTTTTCAATTACTCTGATTTTATATAAATATTTCCAGACAATTTTATTGCATTGTGTTGATTCATAACAGTGTGTGAGGGGGAGTTGGTGTAGGGGAGGGAGGAAATCCAAGCGCCGGACAACAACGGAATTTAAGGCAGAGTATCCCAGATTTTCCATCCTAACACTATCGGAAAGATAAAAAAACGTTCATTCCAACTATGTTTGAACAGAATCCGTCGAACAAATGCTTTATATTTATTTTTTTAAATGCACCGAAAGTTCCATTTTTACATATTAAATTTATTATTTTTTTAAGTTATACTTATTTCGCCGTATTCAAAAAAGTAAGATTAGCACAATTCCATAGTTTGGCAAAAATTTGCATGTATATCTTCATATTCTAAGAAAACATTTTTTTTTAATTAAAAATTTTATTTTCTGTGATTTTTGGAATAAACGCATCGAAATTAAGATTTTCGATTCCGCTTGCGCTCCGGCAGCAGGTTTGTCTCCAGTAGACTTTTCTGCGCATGAGTGCCTTTAAATTCATGGTGAGATTTAAGCCACGCTTTCCCTCTTATAAAAATGACAATTTCTTTTGCTTATTTCTATTTATTTATTTATTTATATACTTTTATTTTCCACGTCTGCAAAGAGCATGGGTGTGAATTTGTTTTGAAGCCAGGAAATGCTTTGGTGGCGGTTTAGGTTATCTAAAATTTGAAGAGGCGACTTAGAAATTGAGTGGTGTTATCTATAAATGTACTATTTAGGTCACGGGAGTTTATTTAAGACCCGAGCAACGCCTTGAAATTCGCTCCAGTTAATGAGTAACCGGGTTATAAGTAATAACCTTACTCTAAATTTTAACTTTACAATTAGTATGGGCCATTTTATCATATACGTACATGATGTTAGTGACCTCAACTAAAGAGCAAAACTTATTAGTGATGCATGGATGCGTTTTATACTGCAAGGAACATATTTCAATAGCTTCAAGAAATAATTATTTTCCATAATGCCGAAGTTAGTATATTCTGCAGTTTTCCTTATTTTACTTGGCTTCGATCTTAGAACACATTTTTTTATATTACAAATTAAAATTTAAGATGTTTGCAAAGGTGATTAATTATTTTAAAACGGCAATAATGATGGATTCTGAAAATCAGCACAATTTTTACCACTGTCAGATGAACTAATAAAAGATATTTTGAAAAATGAAAATTTGTCATTCTTCAATTTCTGTTGAGATTTGTAGATATTAAATTTAATTATCGTCTAATAAACTTTTAAAAATATAATTTTAATCTAGCGTTCTTATCAGAAATGTGGAATGTAAAAAAATTAAGCCAGTTGAGAATAGTTTTAACGAGTACATCATTAACAAACAATAAATTGTTCAAATGTCTGTTAATTAATTAAGAAAGTAAAAAAAATATCATCTATGAAAATGTAAACATGATTTATGCAGTAAATATATTTTTTGTTAATGCCGTTTCTAATGCTTTTTAGAATTTTTTTTTTCATTTCTGAATGCATGGAAAGTTTATCTGACCTAGCTGTAATTTTTTTCTTTCAAATTTCTTGCATGAGTTTTCACCGCTAATGATTAAGTAAGTCATGGAAATATATAAAAATATTATTTATAAACCAATAAACTTTTTACGTTATAATCACACATTTGTTAAATTTTTCTACATATTAACCTGATATATATGAATATAGATCAAATTTCCTTTAAAATTATTCGTCCTGAAGAGAACATGTATTCTTAGACTTAATGCACCGTCGCTTGCTTAATAATCTGTCATTTACCAAGCTTTTCTGGTATTTGCCAAGCTTTATTTACGGACTTAAACTATCCAATTTTATTTAAATACACGCTTAAATACTCAATGTAGTATAATCGGAATTACTAAAGAGCTGCAAATTATAAAATTGGTAGTATAAGAGAATAAACGTATTTTTTTAGCTGCGGACACAACTAGTAATTTAATAATATAAAATAATCTACCTTTTTTGCATCAACACATATTCAATTTATTTTCCCCAAACTGTCTACCCAAGTTCTATTTAGTTTTGAGAGAAAACAGATAAAAACACATATCAACAAAACATGATGATTAATGTATTTTTTATTATCATATTTAAAATAATTATTATGATAATAAAAACTGACTTATTAATGACTTTCTCTGTAAGTCATTAAAAATTATTAATTTCACTATTACTTATCCTGCTATCCAAAGTCAACTAAAACGCCATTAATTTCGTTTTGTCACAACTTTTTTTGCGTTGCAGACGCCATTTAGAAGGCCAAAAATTGGCAAGTACAATATATAGTCCATAGATGGCGTTTACAGTATAATAAGGAATGCATTAGCTGGAAAAAGTAATTCTGACTGGAACTAATAATTTTAATGTCAGGGCTTCCTTGCCACAGGACCGCAAAGGGTTAAAAACCATTGCTTTACATTGATATAACCATTGCTATACATATTGCATTACAAGATTCCAAAGTATACTTACGTCTGACTGGAGATTTTCCTTTTATTCGACTGGCTGTATTGGCTAAGTAGTTGGCATTTACTTTGTGGCATCTTTTGATTACTTCTTCTAGGTTTAAGTGTTCAGGGTACTGTGCATAGTAATCGGCAGTTTTTCCTTTCTGCATATTTCAAAATATTTTTGTAAAATATAGATTCATATTAGAATTAACTAATAAAACTATTACAGTACTGTGTTCAACTTTATTAAAATGCATTTTCACCGTATTCTGTAAGTGCACAAATGTGTGTACATTATAACTATTCACATCTATTGCATTACATTTTACTTCCAAAGGACTGTTGATGACGCCACATTACCGGTCATTGTATTGCATCGACCATTCACGAGAATATAAAAGGAAGAGAAGTTACCCAAGCCGTCAGTTGTTATATTGTATCTTAGCTAACAGTTGTAGAAATGTGTGTTCAATTAAGTGTGACTATTGCTTTGAACGCAGAAATATGTTAAACACACATCAGATAGCTAGGTACTCGCTTGCACATTGTTTTTTGAAAAAATGATACAGATGTAGACTGATGGCAAAAAAAAACAAAAGAGAACACGCTTCTCGATGAGATAGATGGAATGTGGTACTAAAATAGCAAATAAAAGTCCAAAGTAATTTTGCAGTATTCCAATAAAGTCAAACCTGGATATGCCATCAATATTTGTTCCTTTTCCACACATTAGATAGCTAGGTACTCGCATGCACATTAAATTTTGAAAAAATGGTGAGAGATGTAGACTGATGGCAAAAAAAACACACGCTTTTCGATGAGATAGACGGAATGTGGTACTAAAGTAGCAAATAAAAGTCAAAAGTAATTTTGCAGTATCCCAATAAAGTCAAACATGGATATGCCATCAATATTTGTTCCTTTTCCACACATTAGATAGCTAGGTACTCGCATGCACATTAAATTTTGAAAAAATGGTCGAGATGTAGACTGATGGCAAAAAAAAACACGCTTCTCGATGAGATAGACGGAATGTGGTACTAAAGTAGCAAATAAAAGTCAAAAGTAAATTTGCAGTATTCCAATAAAGTCAAGCCTGGATATGCCATCAATATTTGTTCCTTTTCCACATATCATATAGCTAGGTACTCGCATACACAATAAATTTTGAAAAAGTGGTCCAGATGTAGACTGATGGCAAAAAAAAAAAACACGTATCTCGGTGAGATAGACGGAATGTGGTACTAAAGTAGCAAATAAAAGTCCAAAGTAAATTTGCAGTATTCCAATAAAGTCAAACCTGGATATGCCATCAATATTTGTTCCTTTTCCACACATCAGATAGCTAGGTACTCGCATGCACATTAAATTTTGAAAAAATGGTCGAGATGTAGGCTGATGGCAAAAAAACAAAAAAAACACGCATCTCGATGAGATAGACGGAATGTCGTACTAAAGTAGCAAATAAAAGTCAAAAGTAAATTTGCAGTATTCCAATAAAGTCAAACCTAGATATGCCATCAATATTTGCTCCTTTTCATTTGGGCCAGATATAGAGCGAGACGATACATAAAATTTTAAGACATATACTACAATTTTGCTTATATTATATTATTAAATTTAGCCTAACGCTAACCTTAAAATTTTAAAGCTACACAGTACCATAAAAATGACTGCATAACATAGCTGCAATTTAAAATTATTTCTTGATGACCTATAAATCAGTTTAGTAATCAGTAAAATGCACAACAATGTACTGTTGACTAATTTTAATGAAGTTCTCACGAAATTTACAATGTGTGCATAAAAGTAATAGTTAAAGACAAATGCAAAGTAAATAAACACCAGCGATTGACAATTAAACTAACAAAATCAAAAGTATCAAATATGACTGCGGTTACAACTATTGCAAGTAATCCCAGAATTTATAGAATATTCAGATTGGCTGTCACTTTGACCCAAATAGTGCTGAGAAAAATTCCCATAATTAAGTCTTATTAAGTAATTTCTGGAATTACCCACTGTTTCCCACGTGATTTCCATGTACTTGCACAGGTGATATCCATGTGCTCATTTGCTATGGCGATATACCAAGGGTAGTCTTTGCACATAAAGATACGTGGCACATAATGGCGGATGGTAGATAGGAAAAGTGACAATATAATAAAGAACTCCCAATATTTTTACATAAGAAGTATTATCTCAAATACTGCAATAGACAAGATTACGAAATCTAGAGGGGCTATATATCAAGGGCTGAGACTATTTTTGTGCAAGTTTTTACATGCCCGTCACCTGTACAAATGATAGGTGCTGTTTTTTATGAATGCTGCTGTATTTTATTTTATCTTTGAAAAAATAACAACATTCTAGCATTCGAAACTTGCTTTTTCCTTGACAAATACAATAGAACATCAACGTAATTCTTAGAATACTATCATTCTATAATATGTGCGTTTTATTGCTCTGGTATATGTACCTGAAGAAGACAAAAAATTTTATATATGTATTCACTTCAATTTCACTAGCTCGAATACAGAATATCGTAAAGTAAGAATTTAAGACTTGCCTGTGAAATCTATGAAATTTGGATACAGTCGTTAAATATTAGAACTTATATACTGCTTTGATATTTTTTTTAATTCTTTGATTCTGAAATCACACTTAACCCCCCCCCCCCCCAAAAAAAAAATATTTTTATTTTCTATACTTTTTTAATACATTATCAGTAATATTTGAAAATATTCATCGCAGTTTAGAGCGCATTTTATAATAGATTAGAACGCATTTTATAATAAAATTGGTAAAAAGTACATGCGCAAATCCATCAAGCCTCCCTACTTTAAGATCGGTTTTTAAAACGGTTATTTTCAACCCTGCGCTCATTGTAGCATCAAAAATAATTCATCCGAAACCATTAACAAACTTTACATACTCCACCTAAATTTAAATAACTTCCTGTCAAATTTGTTACTAACAAATTTTTATTATTTTTAATTTTTATTTTTTATATTTTTATCATTTAATAACAAAACTGCCTTTAAACTTATTTATTTACTTTTTTTGCAAACTTCAATATAATTTTAGAAAATTATGGTACATATTACCATTTAAATTTATTTATATTTCATTTATAAATATTACCATTTAAAAGTTAATATTAAAAAATTAGATATGCACATGCCACAGTTTATTCAAAATCATACGTGCAGTGCTTCTATAGTAAGACAAACTTTCAAAAATTAGCAATTAATCTATTATAAAAATAAAATTTCGGGGAAACTTTTATAAAATGTGCTTGCTTGTCGTAATAGATAAAAGGTAAGAGAACGTATCCTAAAAAATTTATACAATTTGAAGAAATAATAGCAGGTCTATAAAAATTTAAATTTTCCACTACAAACGATTTTTGAGCTTGTAAGGTTGAACTCTCCCCCCCCCCCTCCTTAAGTAAAAGATCAAGCACCTATAAAATTTTCAATAACTCCACGTATTTTTAAACCTTCTTTCTATAAACTGAAATATCTATCAATATTTTGCAACAAATGCCATATGAATATTTCTTACGTGAAACAGTAGACGGAAAAAACATTTCTGGCAAGTATTTTTCTTGATAAATCATGTATAAACATTTGATTCCGTTATTGAAATATATAAAAAACATAAGTGAGTATAAGAATATTTTAATAATTTTGAGCCTCTTTAACATTTCATTCATCTGCTTACAAATCGTGTTAGCTTTTTGTCTTAAGTATTTAATGCTATCATAAGATTTTTTCAAAACATATTTATGGGAAATTTCTGACATCGTGTCTAGGAATTAGTTTAAATTTTTTTTCTTACTTTGGATGACATTTTTATGAAATGACTGAAAATGAAAAATGTACATTTTTCTTTTTTTCAAATTGACAGGCACTTGACTTTCATCATTCGCCTTTGTCAGCGGTCAGAATGTGAACCATTTAGCCATTCTAGGACGTTGCCCCAGAGGGAGGCGGACACACTGCGCCCACAACACAAACATCCATGCCTTACGTTGGACTCGAACCCACAACGCGGCGGTCGAGCGATTGCTGTTGAAACGCTCGCCTTGACCACTCGACCACTGCGTCGGCGAAAAATATACATAGACACATATTAAACTCGGTCATAAATCAATGTATAAATAAAAATTATGATATCTAGAAATATAATGGCAATCCGGCACTTAAAGACTAATTACTTTGGTTTTTGTCGTAACTTAATTTGAAACATAAATTTATTGATCATTTAAATTTGCGTCTAATAGCAATCCATAAATATAGCATTTGCATTTTTCGCGTTACAATTTTTGATATTTATACATGTTCGTCGCTATGATACAAAAGTCAATATTATTAATAATTGATTATACATTTGCATCATTTTCTATATTTATATGTATTTATGTGATACAGAGTGCCTTAAATAAATTTATAATGTCATCAACTGGTTCAAAACTCATTACAGTGCCAAACAAGCAAAATAAATATTAAAAATTAAATCACAGATTTTGACACATTCGCTTCAAAGCCATTGAAACAAAATACATCACAGTCAGAAAGAATGGCATTATTCAGGCAAATAAAACACAACAGACATTTTTATAACATACCATAAGAAAATCATATATTTTCTACTGCTTATTATATTAAATCTGTTATCTTAATAACTCTTAACTATGCTATTTCACTCGTGTTTGGAGAGAGTTTGGTATAAACATATATCATAAAATTGTTATACCTACGTTGTCATAAATTCCTTTATTTGAACCAGCTTCTATTAGAATTCCATACATGTTCTTGTTATCTTTCAAAGCTGCCGCATAATGCAGCGCTGTTCTTCCTTCCTATAAATAAATTTATATATATATATATATATATATATATATATATATATATATATATATATATATATATATATATATATACACTGATGTACAAAATTATCTTTACATGAACTAAAACACTGATATGTCAACAAATATTCGATATAATTGAATGAATTTTTGCAAAGTAATACATAGCTTCATAACACAAGTACAGACAAAAAAAAATTGAATATGCGTGCATACGATACAAACCAAATTATAAAAAATTTGCAGCTTCCATTAATGACTGTCCAGCCTCGAAACGGTCGACAGCTCACCAACTCAAACATCCTTTCAAAAGGATACTTCGGAGACATAAAAAACTGTTTTGAGTCGATAAACACTGAAATCAAATCCTGAATTGCAGAAATTCGCAAGGAAATATACTTCGTGCACATATGTTTATATGTGTAACGATAATTTTTGGCCACCAGTATATATTACTTCTACATACTATTAAGCACTTTATCAAGTACATATTTCGTTTTTACCGCGCAAATAGCGCAAATTAAGCCATACATTAGCATTAATGATAAATTAAAATATTAAAATTATACTACTGTTTCCATTTGCTTTTCATTATGATCAGAAACATTATTTAACACAAATCATCAATGTAATTAACATATCCAATCTATACAGGGTTGATAGAAAAGTCAGTGAACACCCCCAGTAACTTTGTAAGACAAGGTCCATGAGTGTTCATGTTAGGTCTATTTACAGTAAAGTGACCATGCCGGATCGAATATAAACGATTTCAGAACCTCTAGTGATGAATGTAAACAGTTAGGAAAATGAACCCGGCAACAAAGTGAAATGGACGTTAAAAACAAACTACAAAGTTGTGGGCATTGTCTAATGAGTAGGAATCTATCATAAAACTATTACAGAAAGGATTTATTTCACACAATCTAGTTATTGGCGAAAAGTTATCCTGTCCAGGAATGATCAATAAACAACACTTACATCAACAGAAATCTAGAGCAGAGCCCATTTTAAATGTCCTCCGTCAGAGACAACGCACATTAGAATTCCATAACCAACATACTGCGTACTTTGACAAGCATTGCAGGTGTCGCGGTGTTAGAGGCCCCGATGATACAGCGTTATGACAAGGGTTTATTGCCTTCAGTATCCCCGTTTTGTTCATTCCTGATGTCGATTCCTATTCATCAGACAATACTCTTCAACTTTGTAATTGACTAGACTCTTTCGTTTATCTCGCTTTGCTGCCGAGTCCTAACATTTTTAATTCTCTGCTAGGAATGCCGCAATTACTTTGATTGGCCATAATCCCTTTACTATCGATAAACAGGATACGTACACTTTCCCATACAAAATTATTAATGTGCTTAAAGATATTCCTAGGAACCCTGTATAATTATACATAATATTTCATTCAGCTATCAATTCAATTTTGAAGCATAGATTTTGAAGCTAATTGTTTAATTTACTCTTTTTTTTAATAAAATAAGTTCCATGAAGTTATAGTAATAAACTATCTGCAGCACTTAATTGCAGTTATACGGCATCATTCAAGTAGGAAAGATTACGTTACATTTATACAATTAAAGTAAGAGAAACTATTGCTAAATAAATCGAGAACAAAAATGAAATAATTCTTTAATAGTGAATTTTACAAATGAAACTAATTCCTCACTGGGGATTATCTGTCAACATTACAATTATCGTAAAATAACATCTTATTCAACAGTTTCACTTTTTTAAAAATATTCGAACGAAACTTTCGAACTTTATCCTTTGAAATTCTCAGATTTACCAGCACTCAATTAACTGCCGTGGGCCACTTTACCTTCGACATCCTTTGGGATCTTAATTTTGAAGCCGAAATTTGGCAACTTTCCCAATTAATGCCTGTAATTGCAGCTTATGCTGTTGGCCTTCAGGGAAATATCAAGCCTCTATTCGTTTAATTAACTAGTGGCTTTTCCACCTTTATTGGAGAAATAGTCATATTTTATTTTTTAAATCCGACTTTAGTTCATATATAAAGGAGAAATAAGTTTGTGACTCATACATTTTGACTTGCACATAATAAAAAAGAAATGTACGCAGAACCCTTCATATGGGGGCGACAGGTGTGTACAAAATCATTTTCTACTGAACTGTTAAAAATATTTATACTCCTTTTCACACTTCTTTCGTGCAGTCACACAAATTTTCAGACTACAACTCCAAAGTTACTTCAAATTACAACTCCAAAGCCGAAAGTGTATATGATTTGTGAAACCCCGAACTTCTCCTGAATTTTATGCTGAATCTATATGAATTTTCATCTAAGCCCTTTCTATAACCAATCCTGAAAACTAGATGTTGCGAGGAAAATGTAAATTTTTGTATCGAAAGTGAAATATCGAAAATCGGAAGTAGAAATCTTTAGGGAGTCATCATACGTTCTCCAGAATTTAAAGCTGAATCTATATCAGTCATTGTGTAAGCTCTGTCTCTCTATAGCCAATCCTGAGAAATAGATGTTTGAAGGATTTTTTTAAACGGAAGTAGAAAAGGACCTGGATGTGGAAATTCTTAATAAATTATTCTACCTCCAGAATTTGATGCAGAATCCATAACCTCGTTTAATCTCTGTTTTTGTCAATATAGATAAATAAGTGTTTTAAGGAAAATAAAAATTTTTGAACCTAAAATAGTAAAAGAATAAATACCAGATATGAAAATCCTTAGTGAACCCCTCAATCATCTTTGAAATTTAGTGCTGAATCCATATTAGTCATCATCTAAGCTATTTCTATAACAAATCCTGAGAAACATGCTTTAAAATGATTTCAGTATTTTTTGTAAAAAAAAAATTATTTTTTGGTAAAATCATAGATGGCAAATTTACACTAACTGGTTGAGAAAATTGATGTTTTTCTTGTGTATAGGGATATTTTATTGACGTGTGGTGTATTGCCAAAAGCCGTATAATTTAATATCTGTGGGAATTATAAGAATTTACAAATTACCAAAATATGGACAAGCTACAATCATCAGTATTCCACCTATATTAAAGGTATTTGTTCAGCTTAAATTAATCACTTTGTAAGAAAATTAATAAGGAAGGAAAGACAAACATTTCTAATATCGGTGATTTTATCAGCTACGTCAGTGCAAAAGCAATAAATTATAATTGTCCAACACCTTCTGCATTTCATTATTAACTTGCTTAGCAGACTGACTTAAAATAAAATAAAGAGTTGGTGTTTATTCCCCTCTGCATTATTTCACTATTTCATGTACTTAAAATGGCTTTTACAAAGTAAAATACGGCATTTGCCATTGATGCAAAGTTACACGTGATTTATCTGAAATTTTAATTTATAGCCAAAGTTGTCATTTATGTTTCTGCGCAATCTGCAATAAATATATTTTGTTTGTGCTTTTTACAGAAATACTAACTACATTTTCATAATTGCATATCTTCTATCAATTTTAAAAAATTGCTTACTTTATCAGGTAAATACGCCTTACACAAAATTGATTACAACAAATTTTCTAATAATGTTTAAATTCCACTTCCAAAATATATACTAACACAATACATAAAATGTAAAAACGGATAAATCAAATTCTTATGTAAGCCAAATATTTTTGCATTCCCTTTTAAATTCGAATTCAACAATTTCTAATCCATATAAATCACTATTCATTGTGGTGAAAAACTACTCTCTTATTTAGATATTTAGTTAGATTAAATTAAATAATTAATTTGGTTCCGAGATTGTAATAGTGTATACATTATCATGCATCCAACATGCAACCCATCTATTATGCAGTCCGGCTTCAATCTATAAATAAACATAATTCCTAAAAGATAAGTTTTAATAACTACTTATTGAAAACGCCTTTGCTTTTTCCTTACATAATTATTTATTAAAACACACATATGTTTTTCACTAATTTCTTCAATTAATAATTTTACAATTTTTATTCATTTTCAATTTAATTTGGAGGTAAGTGTGATGACTAAATATAATTTACAACAAGAAAGATCAATCATGCTTAAAGCATTGATTATGAAACACTTTCCAACTTCAATGCAATTTTATTTAAACATGTCTAAAATGCAATACATTCCTCGGTAATATTTTAAAACTTATCACAATACTACATTAATTTATTATATTTGAAAACATAAACCTTCATCGAAAAAAATGAATTTCATTCAAATGACGGCATTGAAATATAAATTGCCTGGTTTAAACATCTCTAAAATGTGATACATTCCTCGGTAATAGTTTTAGAATTATCATAATACTACGATAATTTATTATATTTGAAAACTTCATCGAAAACAACTGAAATTCATTCAAATGACGTCATAGAAAAAATAACATGCCTGGCTCTCTCTATAAAAGCCGCATTTCATTCATAAATAATTTCCCATTCATGTCATTCATCACAATACTATAATATTTTATTTTATTTAAAAATTAAGACCATGGAGCTACAAGTAATTAAACTCTATGCGTAAAACTTCATCGAAAAAAATCGTCCTTCTCTTTATAAAATCAATGAATATTTCATTCATATCAGTTACGGAGACTCCATGAACTAAATGATTCTGTGTTGAAGAAATACAGCAATTCTAATACAACTAATTCTACATATTTTGCTGTTTACATTTTACATAGGTGAAAAATAGGCTTCGTTGTAGAAATAATCAAATTTGGATGAGCATTTAAACTCAAATATATTGTAATTGCGTTGTTTCAGTATGTAGATGCACAGAATTTAAACAAAAATAAAGTGGTTTTAGGACGGATAGAACACTCAATATAAATTAAAAAGAACTTTAAAACTCACGATTTTGAAACAAGATGGATGCCATATATCATTTTGAAGTGGGTCACGTGATTTTTTTCATATCTTGGTCACGTGATCGCTCCATATAAGAGGTGTTATTATTATTTTAATTTTTATTTAAAAAACTACTGAATATATTTCGCTGAAATTTTTTTTATATATTTTATGAAATAATTTGAATATTACCTAAAATTTTCGAAGCAATTTGTGAATTTTAAATCCGCTTAAAAAATGTTTGAAAAATTAGGTCCCATAGGGCTCAATGTATTTCATTTTTTCAACCCGGGTTCAATCCAAAACTAATTGGGTGATATTATTCATTTATATTCCCATAGGTCCTACAGACCGTCTGAACAACATACTAAAATTTCATGTTGAGTAAGTCATTTTTACGGCAGTTATCGTGCTAACGGACAGACAGACAGAATGAACAAAGTCATAAACACTTTTCAACTTTGTTGTAAGTGTTAATAAACTGATTCTTAACAAAAGCGAATTCCTCATGAGAGCAAAATGAATAACTGTTGTGGGCGCCATAAGGCTCCTTTGCTGGAATCGTCTTGGCCAAGGTCATCTTTGGGGCTTGTCTTCGAATTTTGTCTATATAGACTTTTAATTTAAGACTTCTCTTCGATGCTCATCATCAACTTTTTACTCAAAGACAACCACTCCGATTCACCAACTTTTCATCAAATCATATTCCCAATTCTCTTCTGATTTCTTGTACGAAAACTGGACTTGCTCTGCCGGCTCCCTCCTTCATTTCTCTCCAATGGGGCCTTTGACTGGTGAGCTGGTGCGAGGAAGTTGTCTATGATTGGAGATACAGTGGGCGTAATTTTTTGAGGTCCTAAGGAGGACCATGTGACCTTTGGAGGTATGTGCGAATTCTTTATTACCCCACATGAATTTATCTGAACTAAATGTCAACTACTGGCGACCGTCTGACTGCGTTCATTGTTTAACTTTACAATGTTTATTGCCACCTTTTGGTTTTTGTTGTCAATCGCTTATTGAACTATTATTCGTTCTACAAAAGATATTTGAATGACTGCAGTTTATAAGTCATAAATGTCGTATAGACTGCAGTCATTCAAAATGCAAATACAAAGCGATCTTCCGTCATCACATTCAAAAATATATTTTGAATGTTGAATAAATTATTCTTGGCATTTTCTATAAACACTTATTTTAAATGTGAAAATATTACGTCAGCGCAGATTATATTTCATTTTTCTTCTCTGATTACTTTTGATCCATGGAAAAGTATTTTACTTTCAAACACACATTTCCGTTAAACATCACCTTTAATTTACTATTTATTTATTGAATACGCTTTTTATTTTTGAAATGTGATCAATCACATAAATTACTCTTTACTTTGATTATTTAAAAAAATCCCTTAATGGTATTAATTCTGCTGAATATTTAAAAGTTTGAAACTGGTGTTTTCTTAAAAGCACAGATCAAGAGATATGCAAAATAAAGACGATAGCTAAACCTTCTTCCGGCAGCTTAATACCTCCTGTCAATATTTCTTCCATAAAAATAAGATAAATTTTCTACTTTCATAACCTTATTCTATACAAACGTTTATTTGTTCTGCAAAAGATATTTAAAGCTTGATTTTGATGTATTATTAGAAGGGATCCGGTTGCATATTCCATAGTTTATTTCCACAAATAATCAAATATATAAATAATTTACCTCCTCTTTGACATAAATACGTATTATCTTGGAATTTCAAGGATCTAAAGAAATACCACTATAAAACTTATTGTTTCATATAAAAGATAAATTTATCAAAAAGATTAAGTTTATATTTGGCACATGAAACTAATTTTTTTTTTTACATAGAAATGGGACTATTAGGATATGATCACAGATACTGATCGCAGTAATAGCGTCATTCTCAAATGTAGGGGCGTGGCTCCTACATTTGAAAATGACGCTATTCTTTGGGCTTGTAGATATTCGAAATCGATTTATTTGGATTGCCCAATGAAAACTATATATTTGATAAAGTGCGAATTTGATATCAAATTTAATATCATTGGATCGATTAACATTAAATTTGATATTAAAAATATCGAAATGACATTAAATTCGTATATTTGACATTAAACTCGTGCAGAACGTAATAAGAATACAATTCTTTAAGCAATGGGAATTCATTTTACTTGTATAAGGTATTAGAAATGTAACGGTACTTCTGCTTTAATTTTACAGCCGAAGCAACATAAACAGTGGATTCGTCAAGTGGGGGTCATAATCACCTCCATTGAAGGTAAATTGGCATTCTTTCTGCTTTAGATTCATATTGGAAAACGGAATTCAGCACTGTAATTCCCCTTTCGATCACAATTCCTTTTTCTGAAAATCTGCTTACATCTACGATCATAAATAGCAAAGTGTAATCGGGAATTAATGTCTCCTTGTAATAAAGCTATTATTATGCTATTATGCTGGAACGGATTTTTTAAAAAAAGCAAATTACCCGTAACAAATATTTGATTCATTGCATAATTATCTAGAAACTAAAAATATGCACAATACAGCAATACGTATTGAGATATGTACATAAGCAGTCATAAAAATGGACGCAAAATTCAAATAATATACACACACACAAACACACACACACACACACACACATATATATATATATATATATATATATATATATATATATATATATATATATATATATATATATACATATATATATATATATATATGCATATATATGTGTGTATTTATATATATATATATATATATATACTCTAAGAGACAAAAAAATCGACGCACCAAGAAATAATTATCCAAATGAAACAAAATTTGGTACGTATAATATGGATGCACAGAAAAAGAAATGATTAGAATTTCAGAACAATTGGATGATTTATTGCACTGACCGATCTACACAAAGTGAGCACGTCAATATGGTGTTGGTCCACCTCAGGCCTTGATACAAGCTGTTTCCCGATGTGACATTGATGCCTAAAGTTGTCGGATGGTGTTTTGAGGGATGTCACTCCAAATGGCCTCCAATTGGCGAGCTAATTGGTCTACATCCTGGGATGGCCGCAGGCGACGCCCCATCTTAGCCCCAATGTGCTCAATAGGCGAGAGATTTAGGGATCTGGCTGGCCAATGAAATGTGTCATAAGCACGCAGACAATCAATAGAGAGGCGTGCCGTGTGTGGTCTGGCATTATCTTACTGAAAAGTTAGCCCGGGGTGTCACGAAATGAATGGCAATCCAACGGGTCGTAAAATGTCGGCAACGTACCTCTGTGCTGTGATGGTGCCACGGAGGACTATCAAAGGGGTCCGGCTATCAAACGAAATGGCACCTCGGACCTCCATGTTGTCAGGCCATGTGGCGTGTGACAGTAAGAGCAGGATCCTGACGATGTCCGGACTGTCTCCAGACACGTCTGCGCTGGTCGTCAGGACTCAGTTCGAAACGGAACTCCTCACTGAAGACAATTCGTTCCCAATCCGAACAATTCCACGTTGATCGGGCCAGGCACCATTGCAATCGCTCTTGACGGTGCATACTGATCAGTGGTAGGCGGCTTAATGGGTGCCACGAGTATAGATTCCGCTCCCGTAGTATTCTATTAATGGTTCGGGTGCTCACTTCCGTGTTTGTGTCACGTTGGATGGTTGATAACAACGAATCTCATGTTGTTACAGCTGCTCTGATAATCGTTCTATCTGCCCATTCTGTCGTCCCTCTAGGCCGTTCGCTGCCGGCTTGCCGCTGAAATCTGCCATTCTGGACCCATTCCTGCCAACATCGGCTAATCGCTGCATCGCTCCTACCCAAATGCCGAGCGATTTGTCGGTTTGCCCATCCAGCTTCATGTAGTTAGACTGCACGACCTCTTTCAAAATCCTTCATATGCACGTAGTGGCTTCGAATTCGCCGGCGAGGCATTGTTACAATCAAGGTACGTAAACGCAATCGTATTCTATTAATGGCTTCTTGTACATCGCCTGTTATGTTTATATAATTTTTACAAAACTGAGCATGTCATATATATATATATATATATATATATATATATATATATATATATATATATATATATATATATATATATATATATATATATATATATATTTATAATGTTTCTAGAACAATTACAAATACTGTCGCATTAATGTTAATAACTATACCATAAAATGCGTTGAATTTATTTAGATATCCAACTCCAGTAGGTTTGACATTCAATTATGAAATAAACATTTGAATGTAACTCACCATATCTATGGCATTTAATGAGTCTGGAAATTGATGACTTATGTAATGTGCAATTTTGTAATGTCCGAATAAGACGGCTTTATGTAAAGGTGTGGCCCCTAGCTGGTCCCTTGCCATTGCCAGTTTCTTGTTTTCTAATAATATTACTACATGTTCTAACTGGTCTCTCATGACAGCTCGATGAACGTCATATATACGTTCCTGTAATAATAAATATGAGTAAATCTAAGAAAATTAATTATTCAGATTTAAATATATTCAATACAAGAAATAAAGAATAGCTATTCAATACAAGAAATAAAAAATAGCTATTCAATACAAGAAATAAAAAATAGCTATTCAATACAAGAAATAAAAAATAGCTATTCAATACAAGAAATAAAGAATAGCTATTCAATACAAGAAATAAAGAATAGCTATTCAATACAAGAAATAAAAAATAGCTATTCAATACAAGAAATAAAAAATAGCTATTTAATACATTATGAAAATACATTTATTAGATTTACAATGTCAATTTCATTTCTAAACAAACGAAAATTAATAATTGTCTTAAATACTATAGAAGTCCATGTACTAGATTTTAACTCGTACGCCAGATTGCACAGTGAACATAGTTATATTACATTCAGTAAATATTCAACAAGACATATAATTAACAATACGGATTTAAGTTTCTCATTCAAATTAGAAAGATGTGAACTTATTGTAAAGGTTGATTTAAAGATCATTGTTATTATAAAGGTCGAAACTGTCTTTCAAATCTTAAAGGTCGGAATTCTCATTCAAGTTAAAAAGTTAGGAACTCTCATTTAAATTAGAAAGGTTAAAACTCTCATTCAAATTAGAAATAGTGAAGCTCTCATTCAAATTCGAAATGTTGAAACGCTCAATCAAATTTGAAATGTCGAAACTCATTCAAATTAGAAAATTCGAAACTCTTACACAAATTTGAAAAGTCAAAACTCTCATTTAAATTAGAGAAATCGAAACTCTTATTCTAATTAGAAACATGTATAATTATATTCAAATCGAAAATAAAAGTTTAAAAAAATATATGTTTTTAAATAATTTTTTTAAAAATTGTGAGAATTGAATCGTAAGAACTACAATTTTTTAGAAGATTGCTTTTTAGACTATTACACGTAACGTGCACTTGTTGCAGGAGTTTATTGCTATTTTAAGAATGTAATATGAAAAATATAATCAGTCAACCCAACAAAAATTTATCTATTGTGCTTATTCACGAGTTCTGCCATTTATAGCAATGGACTGTAATTTATTTTGTATTGCTAGAATTCAATACAAAATTAAGAGAAAAACTGGGGAATTAAATGTAATTAATGGTAATTTCATAGAATTACCATTAATTGACATAATTATATGGTAATTCTATTAATAACTATTAATTACCAGCTTGATAATTCTATTAATTGCTATATATAGAATTATTTAAGTGGTTTATTTTGAGAAAATAAGGTAAATTTTCTAACGACTAGGGACAATCCAATAGTTTTAGGCATAACAGATTCTTCTATGAGATTTTAGTTAGAATCTACATGAAATCCATATTGTCTTATATTCATTTCATACAATGATTTATATAAAACGCTCATAAATAACAGCCAATGATTAATGCTGTGTTTAAAGACAAAAAAGTTATGATTTAAAAATCGGACCAAATACTAACTCATTAAATTTTAACCGCCGTACAACAACAATCGCGAAATACAGAATACCCCAACAACATTTCTGACTCTTACAACTCTTTCTTATCCAAACTCTATAACATTTTAGGAAAGTTTGAATAAATAAACGCATTCCAAAATTTCTAAATCTCATTATATATATATGATATATATATATATCTTGTATAACTTATGTCATAAATATCGCTTTTTGTTAAGATAACATATCATATTTTAGGTTAAGATTTTGCCCTTCTATCTAATACTTTCTAACGCAAGAGTAAAGAGGAAACCATCGGATGGAAATTAGATCACCATATTTTAATAATATATTTTCAAAGCATTGTGGTTCACTATCTTTCCTCGAATATTTGCATATTTTATCATAAAATATCAGCAAAGTATTATATTCAACTCTTCTTGCGAAAGATGGTTGCAAAATTTAAAATTGGGAAAGAATAATATTGAACAAAATGTTTCCTTAAGGTATCTATTTAAGAGCTTTATATAAGTAAAGTAGCCACTTTAACCATCTTCTCATGTGACTTTTGAAAGGAATAGGAAATAATGTTATGTGTTCAATATATTACTTTGGCGACAAAATAACAAATTTTGATATTCTAGAAATAAGACTTAAATCACTTTTGATTCTCGTGCGATGCGGCTACTGATACTCTTTCTACCTCAAGGTCATTTGATACTAGCTACAGTTGCACGTCAAATTTAATCTTTTAAATGCATGTCAGTATTTAATTATTTGATTTGAGTTTAACTTAAACATGGATTTTTAATAACATATTTATGCAGTGCTTCGAAAATTCTCAAAACGATTATCACGATTCTGAGAGGTAATAGCCATTAGCCGTTACTCATTTAGCACCACCCAGGAGGCACGTGTGACTTAAGGTTTCTCATGGATGCGAGTAACATTGCCAGGAATTCTGAAAAATTAACACTGAAAATATGAAAAGTTTTAAAATTTAACTAACCAATAGTCTGAAAACCAAGGATGAGACATCAAAATAAAGCATTCAAGAAGATAAATCCAGAGATTTCAAAATTTGAAAATTCCAAATAAAAGTTCACATTTTAAAGCCGAAAACTACACACGTAAGAAAAGGCAAACTACAAACAAATCATTAGTGTCATTGTCAAATAAACCTGACAATTAAATCAAGGGATAAGGTTTGGGAGAATATCCAAGATCCAAGATAGCTGGAAGGCGTTTAGCAACCAACCTCGCCGGGAGGCAGTGGCCAATTTTAGATTAAAATCGGGTCATGATTGCCTGGCCGAACACCTTAATAAGATAGGAATTCTCCCAACGAATGTGTTCCCCATTTGTAGTGCTGATGTTATAAATTCAAGGCACCTTTCAGTGTTCCAAGGTTTAGATAAAAGTTCCCAGCAGCAAGGCGATGTTTGCAGACTGCATTGGGAAGATGGAACTTTTATGAACTGTTCATGAGGTAGCGACCCCTTCTTCGACCTTTTCTCATTGAGCTTTGTGTTTGTTTGATTTGTAATATCCTTGTTTTGTGTTTAGTTAGTTTTCTCTGTTTTGTTTTTCAAACTTTGTACAATTGTGACATGCTGGTTATGTAATGGATTGATTTACAATAAAGACATATATAATACAACATTATCACGATTCCTAAAGATTCAGAAGATTCTTGAAGGTAAAATACGTAATTTCGCAAGTTAAATTATATTAGTTTAAACGTTACTTTTAAAGGTCATAATTCAAGTGCATTTAGGTCATCCTATCGTACTAATCTAGATCTTTTATTTAAAATAATACCATAAAAATCAGTCAAGTGAATTCCAAGAACATCCTCGGAGCATACGGATTCAATAAATGACCATATAGCAAGTTTGAATGAGTTGGCCATTTTTGCAAAAATACTAGGTAGTTATTTTGGCAATCCTGTGCAAAATATGAGTATCCTACATTTGTAGGCCATCTTTTTTGGTCAAGGGGACTTTTGTTTTGCGAGAAATTGCAGGGTTAGAGTTAATGTTTTGTGAGAGATTGCAGTGTTTAAGTTAATGTTTTGTGAGAGATTGCAGTGATTGATGATATATTTTGTTAAAGAATAAATTGTGTTAATTATCTGAAAATTGTTTCCATGCCTAGATCCCAAGCAAAGGGTAAAAGGAAGAGGAAATATAATGTGTTTACAGATGATGATTTCGACAAAGCGATAGCAGACAGTTGTGGAATGTCTCAACAGCAGGATAGTGAAACATATAAAATAATTAGAGGCACTCTCCGAAACGAATAACAAACAGATTACAAGCTGAAGATTGCTGCCAGGTCTAGATCCCAAGCAAAGAGTAAAAGGAAGAGAAAATATAATGTGGTTACAGATGGTGATTTCGACAAAGCGATAGCAGCCATTTGTGGAATGTCTCAATAGCAGGATAATGACACGTATAAAATAATTAGAAGCACTCTCCGAAGCGAGTAACAAACATATTGCAAACTGAAAATTGCTGCCATGTCTAGATCCCAAGCAAAGGGTAAAAGGAAGAGGAAACATAATGTGTTTACAGATGGTGATTTATACAAAGCGATAGCAGACAGTAGCGGAATGTCTCAATAGCATAAAATAACTAGAGGCACTCTCCAAAACGAATAACAAACAGATTGCAAACTGAAGATTGCTGCCAGGTCTAGATCCCAAGCAGAGGGTAAAAGGAAGAGGAAATATAATGTTTTTACAGATGGTGATTTCCACAAAGCAATAGCAGACAGTTGCGGAATGTCTCAATATCAGGATAGTAAAACATATAAAATAATTACAGGCACTCCAAACCGAAAAACAAACAGATTACAAACTGAAGATTGCTGTCATGTCTAGATCCCAAGCAAAGAGTAAAAGGAAAAGGAAATATAATGTGTTTACAGATTATGAATTCGACAAAGCAATAGCAGACAGTTGCGGAATGTCTCAATAGCCGGATAGTGAAACATATAAAATAATAAGAGGCTCTCTCCGATACGAATAACAAGCAGATTACAAACTGAAGATTGCTGTCATGTCTAGATCCCAAGCAAAGAGTAAAAGGAAAAGGAAATATAATGTGTTTACAGATTATGAATTCGACAAAGCAATAGCAGACAGTTGCGGAATGTCTCAATAGCCGGATAGTGAAACATATAAAATAATAAGAGGCTCTCTCCGATACGAATAACAAGCAGATTACAAACTGAAGATTTCTGCCAGCTCTAGATCCCAAGCAAAGGTTAAAATGAAGAGAAAACATATAAAATACGTTTCTCAAACAAACAACAGAGAAGAATAGAAAGAGAAAAGGAAACATGAGAAGAGAAAAGAAAACATCAGAAGAGAAAAGAAAACATCAGAAGAGAAAAGAAAACATCAGAAGAGAAAAGAAAACATCAGAAGAGAAAAGAAAACATCAGAAGAGAAAAGAAACAGAGTTGAAGAGAAAACATATAAAATACGTCTCAATGTGTTTATAGATGGTGATTTCGACAAAGAGATAACAGACAGTTGTGGAATGTCTCAACAGCAGGATAGTGAAACATATAAAATAATTAGAGGCACTCTCCGAAACGAATAACAAACAGATTACAGGCTGAGGATTGCTGCCAGGTCTAGATCCCAAGCAAAGGGTAAAAGGAAGAGAAAATATAATGTGGTTACAGATGGTGATTTCGACAAAGCGATAGCAGCCATTTGTGGAATGTCTCAATAGCAGGATAATGACACATATAAAATAATTAGAAGCACTCTCCGAAACGAATAACAAACAGATTACAAACTGATAATTGCTGCCATGTCTAGATCCCAAGAAAAGGGTAAAAGGAAGAAGAAACATAATGTGTTTACAGATGGTGATCTCGACAAAGAGATATAAGACAGAGGCGGAAAATCTCTAGTGTAGAAAATTAAAAATATAAAATAATTAGAGGTACTCTCCAAAATAACCTGAAAGGTGTGTGCACATGTTCGTCTAGCATCCAACTACACTGAACTGTGATGAAGATAATGCCATTGTGAGAACGATTTTAGCAGTAGATATATGAGCACTTAACCTCGTATAAAACGAAAATAATTATAAGAAGGGAGTCAAAATCAGTTACTTCATTGACAGCATGACTGGTGATGACAGTTTCTTCTGAAATATGTTACTCTTTGTAAAATGATGGCCAATTAGCATGTTTTTACTCTGTAATTAAATATTTCAGAACTAAGTGATAATTTGTAGGTTTTCTAACTGGCGTGCTAATCCTCATTTCAGTGCAAATACTTAACATTTTTCTCAAATTTTTACCACATAAAGAAGTGCTTTAAAAACGATACTCTGATTCGTAAGAGTTGTGTTATCTATTTCTGATCAGTCGACATTTACTGGTGATATATATTTTAGTTAAATAACATAGTCGTTGTCAATTTGATCCAGCATTTTTGTCATGTATCTATCTACTATTATTCGATCTATTTCAGTACTGATAAGGTTCATAAAATACGTAGTTCGCTGTAATTAGATAGATTTTAAAGTAACTAAATATTTGTATTTATTTTCTATACATTAGTTTTCAAATGTATAATTGTACCTGTGTTTTTACAGACCACCCGAAGTCTGCCCCCACGGTAACCTAGAAGGTTGAATCCTTGCATATGCATAGTATTGAACACGAGACAGAACTTAACGGAGTCGGATTATTATTCTCCCCGACAATGGAGATTTTCGAACAGTCTTTCCAAACCCTCTAGAAGACTCGGAGACTTATAAGGTTGGAACATTGCACAATTTAACCCCTATATTTAGCAATCAACCAAACTGGTTAATATGGATTTTTTCGATACTGATTCTGTACGCAAACCCCCAAACGGGACAAGAATATAGAAGGATTGGTTGAAAATTCAAAATGAAGTATAGTGGTTAAAATTCCGATATTTTAATATTTTGAACTATATTTAGTCTAATTTTATTTCATGTAATTCGCGAATTTCATCTATAGCCGCCATTTTGAGTATAAAAGCGCATGCGCACGTATTAATGGCAGATAAGCACTACGGAATTTGGATGGTTGAGTTTCTTGCCTCGAAGCTAACCAGGGTCCCCAAAAACCGCGGTTAAATTCGATGGTGAAAACGAAGTTGGCGGTTCGCTTTTCGTCAAGGTTGTCTTCAAGTTAGCTTTTCTGGTGAATACCGGAGTAACGAGTCTGAACCTTACTTACCCGTATTTTAAATGACGACACTAAACGCCATACATTATTAAACAAAATAAACTCATAAAATTCATTTTTAAATTCTTAGTAAGAGTGCTAGTTTTCCTGTTTCTGACAGGCTTAAATACTAGCCCATATTTATCATCAGCATATATTTATCATAACTTACGATATAATACATAATGAGCAGTATTAATAAGTTGATAATAAAAATATTACCTTACTCATAAAATAATTAAATGTAAATAATACACTACGTGAGAGTGAAAATAAGACACCAAGAAGGAGTAGGCAGAATGTGATGAAAATCGGCAAACAGAGAGAGACAGCAACGAAGAATAAGGTATGTTTATTGCAACATGATACACCTATATACTGAGCGATAACACCGTCTGATCAGTAGGTTGTAGGACCACCGCGGGCGGCGATACAGGCAGCAACACGTCTCGGTACAGAGTATGCGAATTCTGTACTGAGGGATGGCTGCCCATTCCCTGTCAACCATTTGCCAGAATTCGTCTTCTAAACGTGGCGATGGCAACGCACGCAAGTGACGTCCAATCACGTCCCAGACATGTTCGATTGGTGAGAGATCAGGGCAGGCTGGTGGTCAGGGAAGCGCCTGGGTACCTTGCAGGGCATGTCGGCTGATGCGTGCCGTATGTGGTCGGGCGTTATCCTGCTGGTAAATGGCATTGGCCACTCCTTAAGGAAGGGTAGTGTCACTGGCTGCTAAACGCCATCCACGTATCGTTGGGTCGTCATAGTTCCCTCTATACGGACCAGAGGTGACCTGCTATAGTAGACGATGGCGCCCCAAACCATGATGCCGCGTTGTTGCGCGGTGTGACGTTCCACAGTTGCGGCCGAATTGGACCTGTCACCACTTCGGCGCCATACTCGTACACAGCGACTGTCATTGCTAAAATAAAAGCGTGACTCATCTGAGAACAAACAGATCCTGTGTCATTCCGCAGTCCAAGTGGCTCTATCCCGACACTATTGCAAACGGAGGCGTCTGTGCTGTTGGGTCAATGGCAGTTTTTTTAACGGGCGCCATGAGTGCAGGTCTCCGACGACCAATCGGCGGATAATGGTCCTGGTCGATATGGGAGCATCAAGGGTGTCCTGCACATGATGCAAAAAGGCGGCGAAAGTGGTCTACGGGGCCGCCAACGCTTGCCGACGGATGCGTCGGTTCACGCGTTCTGAAGTAGCTTTGACTATACTGGAACCCCTCAAACGTACCACATTCCCTTGTTCCAACCATCTTCGCCATAACCGGTGCACCTTGGATGCGTGTAGGTGGCTGTCCATTGAGATTTGATGTATGGACTAACCTGCCCTTCTGAGTCCGATCACCATACCCCTCGCGAAATCGTCTGTCTGCTGTAACTGCCTCGGTTGGCGGTGGTCTGGCTTTCTCTGCTACTTCACGTTTCCTCTGAGACAAAAATAAATTGCAAAATGATTTCCCTGGCAGAGAGAGCGGCGCGACTATTGCCGATTCTGCAGGTTCCTTCCCTTATATCTCACTCAACGTGCGCTGGACAGCTGCGCATTTCGCATCATTTACATAACTCGGTGAGCTGCGTCTACCCTACAAATTGCATATTTTTCTGCCCATTCCTTCTTGGTGTCTCATTTTCACTGTCACGTAGTGTATTTACATACAAATTTTCAACAAATAGCTTGTTTTGATTTGCCATCTTAGATTTTTATTTATCGAACATTTTGAAATGATGAATCTGCAGCACCTTCAAATTCATTTTAATGAGATTTTACTGTATTTTATTTCATAAGACATATTACTGATGTAAAACATTTGATTTGGTATTTTTCAGTTTATTAAACCCATGTTATTTACAGGATGCTTATTGTCAAAATATCACAAAAAAATGAGAAATAAGATATAAATAAAGATCCTTGTAGAACAACCTACCATATACATTGGCACAATATTTAAAAAAGATTGGATTTTAGGTACAGATGACGTCTCTCCTAATAATCTGTCCCCTTGTCCTTGTAATACTAAATCTTCTAATGCGTTTAAGTTACCCTCCGATATCAATTCTCTTATCTGAGATTTTGTTACCGTCGGTCCTGCAATGAAATACAAATAAGTGATAGTTATTTTGTATAAACAAAGTCCATACACAAAAGAAGTGTATAAACATGGACCGGTAGAAACCGGTCCATGGATGCTGTTATCTGCAATAGGAGTGAATCCTAACACGCGTTGCAAGACAGTTCTGTGAATATGAACTTGGCCGTTACAGCTTTGTGTAGTCTTAGCTAAGTATTCCAGAAATTTGAAGCCATAAATGTCATGTAACTAAATTTATCAGTTCACAAAATTGTGGCGTATATCAAGTTTTCTGCTTAATTTTGCCAAATATCAGCTATTCTATGCTGACGAGCACAAAAGCGCGAAACTGATCTAAGGATACTGGTAAACAGGATGTTTAGGAAAATCAGTTTCAGGGGGCAATTCATGCCTCTACAAATTACTCTACTATTTAATGCTCTGTGGCTCTACAAGATAAGACAACATTAGGGGGAGACAACATTAGAGAAACAAATTTGTTGAGCGTTTCTAAATTAGTACAAAAATGTGTTTGTACGAGAGTAAAAGCTGAAAAGAACTCTGGTAATTAAGAAAAACACTTTAAATCCCCCCCCTCCAAATATATCATTAAATTGTGTGCATAATCAGTCGGCTGCACTGGCTTTCCGATTACATTCTTCAAATTTAAGCATAATTTCGCAATATTCTTTATTAGTTATTCTTCATTAATTCTTCATGTTGCATATTTTCAAAAATTTCATAGATCTGTCATAACATCATCAAATGAATTATAATTTTTAGAGTGTTTTGTCTTACTCTTTGTCCATTATTACATAAGAAAACATTTAATAAACGTTTATTAGAATGTTTTGTTTTATGATATATTGATTGATAGTTTATAAAGATGTGTCTTGCGATGCATGTGTTCTATGCTCAAGTTTCTAAATAAACTAATGCACATACACGCTTAATTCATTAGTAGAATCTCTTAAAAGGTTATACTTTAATTTTCATATAAAGTTATTTTAAAATTTACCAAACATAAATTTTTAGCTTGCTTTGTGATTAAATGTTAAAAATATTAAAAAAATTGGCAAAAAAAAATTAATAAATATACGTTGACAGCTAGTTATTTACATTTTAGTTGAGCATATAAATATAATATAAAAGCAAAGTTTTAAGATTATAGGTAACTCTTAGTTTTGATTCGAAGTTTTGTCGATACCCGCAATGTTGAATGTAAAAGTTTCGAGGAAAACTATCACAAAGTCAAAAATCTGATGTTTGCAAAACATGACTTTCCTTATATAACGCAATGAATTTACTACTTTTACAGTAAAAAATAGGTTTTTCTTACAGTAGATATTTATATTCTTTCTAATATATTGAATTTTCTTCGATTAGTTGTCATTTTCATTGATTTAGTGTCATTTTTATCCATTTGGCGAGATTTTCGTTAATTTGACAACATTTTAAAAAGTCGCCAAGTTGGCGAAATTCCTCCAAATTCGGCGCCAAAATCTTGCCAAGCGTTATGGACGAAGAAATAAGTTATTCATACAGCAGATAAATAACTATTGACGTTCAAATACAAACGTATTACTCAAAGTATCTTTTCTCATAAATGGAATGAGCTAGATCCACGAGAATGATGTCACCAAATTTATCGCATGATATTACATATGAAAAGTGAACATGTTTCTCAAAAATTAATATGTTTTTTTTAATTTATGGGATTTTTTGATAAATTTATTTTAAAAATGTGCAATATCTCGAGAACGGTTCATGCTAGCGTTCTAAAGTTTATGTCAATTGTTTTCTAAGGAAAAATTACATAAGAAATGTCTATTTGCGTAACTTTATTAAAGGTTTTGATTTTTTAATGATTTTTTCAAAATTTCACTCGAAAATTTAGGAGAGTTCTAAACATTCGATTACGTTTAAAACAATAGGCTTCCAGTATTCACGGATTGTGATATTTGTATCAAATTTTATTCGAATCGCTCTATTTGTTCGTGAGATATCGTCTCCACAGACTCACTGACACATACACACACACAGATCACTTCAAAAATGTTTTATTCGTAATCAGAGATGCTTGAAACGCGCTCTCCCGTCGAAAACTCGAATTCGAATTTTCGACCCCGTCACAATACTTTCTTTATACATTATGTATATAAGAAAAGTAATAAGACTTGCTGGATTTGTACATGTATTGCCATGCCATTTTCATTATGAAACGCGATATAATTAGAATATATGAACAATTTGTTTTATATATATTTAACATTTTATTCAATAAAAATAAAAAATAAAAATATTCTTATATTTTGGGCATTTTAAACGTGATCTCCTAATTAATGACTCCAATTTGCAAAAATTCTAAAAGATTAAAATATCTTGAGAACGGTTTATTCAAAGCTTAGAAACTTTAGTCATTTGCTTTAGAATAAACAACTGAAAATATTTAAAACCATTTATTTAATAAATCTAAGTCTATTTATTCTTTTATTTCACTTTTTTCGTTTTGTTGAATCATTTAAAGAAGAACTAGTTCTGTTTTTCAATTCATATCAAATTCTAATCAGCACATATCCAGGGTGCAATATCAACATATTGCACAGACACATCTGCACATATATTGCACAACTCCACATATATTGCACAAGGGCGCGGTAGCCCATTGGTTAGCGCGCTGGAGTTGCACTCGGTAGGCCCGGGTTCGATTCCAGCCACTGCCAAAACTGCCGCCGTGTTCATGCGGAGTACGATCACGCTAAACATGTGGGTCCGAAAGTCCTTCCGAGAGGTTGGTGGTAGGGGAAGGAGGGTACGATCCCTGTGGATGCCTCCCCACTGGGTTCCGGTCTAAATTGGGTGGCACTTCCCGACCGTCCAAACAGTTACCTTACACCTTTCTGGTAGGTCGGACGGTCTGGGTTTCAACAACAACAACATATATTGCACAGACAGACATCCACACGATCACGCGCACACAGACTTCACTTTAAACTAGTTTATTCGTTTTCTGGTGTGTCCTAAACGTGTTAACCGTTCTAAACTGCGAGTAAAACTCAAATTTACCGCCCATCACAATACTTTCCCTATACATATACTACGTATAGTGGGAAAAAAGAGAAAAACAAAGAAAATATTCCCCCTTCAATTTTTTTTGTTGGAAACTCTAATCAAAACATCACATGCTATGGCATTTTAGAAAGTAATTTAAGAAATGTCCTTGCACTAATTAACTTACTCCAAATATCCGCCAGTTTTCAAAAAGTTCATAAAAACCAGAAGACAAAACTGTTATGTTACCGTCCGAAAAAAGTATCATGGCATTTATAATATGCGCATAATTCTTCGTGTACCTCATTTGACTTTCATTAAATGGGAAAAAAGGGTAAAATAATTTGCAACGGATTTCTTTTCTCTATGTTTTTATAAGAAATATAAATTATTCCACTTTGTAAAGCTCTAGAGAAACTATTACTTTTAATATTTAGCGTGTTTGAATTCGGACTAAGCTTTTAATAAAGCTTAATTAAATAAAATTTTCACACGTATATGAAATAAAATATTTTTAGATTTTAATTAGATCAAAATTAATCCCACACATTTTAATCTTTAAAGTATTAAGCATACAGCATGTCTGATATATTTAAATTACATAAAAGTAAATTGCATACTAAATGAGGACAAATTTTGTGCCTTTAGAATACCCATAAGCAATTAGAGTAATGGTTAAAACAATTTCACTTTCACACCTTCTCTGAAAATGGGTTTAAGGTTCACACATCCCTTGAAAAGGAATTTCGTATGTTCACTCATCCTTCCTTTTCAAAAGTGTATTAATGAAACAATGTAATAAATATCCCATTGTTTTTGGGACACATTTCAAACCCCACCCCCTTGTATCTCATTAGTGCTTCCCCATCCAATTTACCCTCACCAGTTAACAATCCATTATTAAAATAATACGTGCTTGTTTCGTAAATTTCAACTATCAGAAAAACCGCAATATTTACCCAGCATAAGGAAAACTATAGCAACGTAAATAGGCACAAATACCAAAATAATGCAGCAAACAGCTGTTTCGAGCATACATTGGATTCCCTTCGTCAGTGCATGGGAACCAACGAACCGGAAGTACAAAAGAGGAAGTACAAAAGAGGGTGCCGAAGGAAGAAGCAGAGAGATTATATATCCAAGACCTGTATTATGAGAGAGTCAATTAGAAAGCAACATGAAGAATATCTCAGCCAATCCGAAACAAGAAGTAACAACAGACAACACGATTGTCGTGTCAAGCCAATCCGATAACAAGATTGTCGTGTGTGTGTTTCTTATGTATTATTACTTCTCGTTTCGGATTGGGTGGACTGTTCGTCATTCTGCTTTCTGATTGGCTCTCTCATAATGCAAGTCTTGGGTATATATTCTCCCTGCTTTTTCTTTCCGCACCCATTTCTCTTTTGGACTTCCGAGTTTGCTGGTTCTCTTGTACTGAAGAAGGGGATCCAACGTATCCTCGAAACAGCTGTATGCTACATTATTTTACTATTTGTGCTTATATACATTGCTCTAATTTTCCCTATTCTTTACTCAAAATGTTTTTTACTTATTAATTAACCCACCAGCTGAATGATTTTTTAATGTATGTGGCATAAAAAATGTATTTCTTCATAATTTTATTGACGGCAAATATTTTGCCATACCATTGTTTTTGCATAAAAGGTTTACTTGAAACCTTTACTCTTCAGTATCTGCTATAGATAGTGATTAGATTGATATACATTGATTCAGCATCCAATTGCTTAGGGGGTTCACTAAGTATTTCATAGCAACTGATATGAATTGATATGGTAACTGAAATGAACACGAGGACGAACGACACGCGTACACAGAAAACAATATATACCTGTCAAAAATTTTGCATCATAAGGGCCCCTAACAAGATAACACCTGAAATGTTCGTCAAAGTACACTGTAATATTCTTTCTGAAAATCATGCATGTTTTTTTTCTGACGGAGGGCATTTTAAAAGTGGCTCTATACTAGATTTCTGTTCATGTAAGTATTGCTTATTACCTTTCTGAGTCTAGCAGCGATTCGCCATTGTTTCATATATATGCTAACTGTAACCGTTTTATTGTCGATTCATACTCATTAAACAATGCTCTATAACACTGTAGTTGGCTTTCTTCGTCTATTTCGCTTTGTTGCCGAGCTCATAGTCCTACCTGTTATTGTATCGGTGATACAATCACTTTTATCTCTTGCATAGTTACTGAGGTGCTTAAAGGCTTTCCTAGAAACCCTATTTAAATGCCTTATGTGTAAATATAAAACAGATTTCCGCATTCAAACATTTCATCGCATATAAATAGTCTATGAGACATCTGAAAATATTCTTTTACGTTTCTATCGCAACTGCAAATATTTTGCGTATTTAAATCACCCTAAGCATGAAAGACTTCAGCCAATGTCATGCAATTTGATTCGGTCACGTTCTACGATATGATTTATACATTTTTATCTTTCTTTATCAACGATTAGAAACTGAACTTGCTTCCCATGATGATACTTAGCACCAAGAGCGGAATAAATTTGAATGCCTAAT
Source organism: Amaurobius ferox (assembly GCA_951213105.1). Lineage (NCBI taxonomy): Eukaryota > Metazoa > Arthropoda > Arachnida > Araneae > Amaurobiidae > Amaurobius > Amaurobius ferox. The sequence continues at coordinate 151,797,652 of OX578133.1, read as the reverse complement.
TACTTACTGTTTGAGTTTGTGTAGGGTTGCCCCGCTGAAACTTGTCCATAATACCTGGGCTTTATTTTTCGAAGACCGTTGAGAGTTGAACCGTCACGAAGTTGGCGTAGTGTACTCTCGTTTTGACCGTCAAGATAATAACTTGGTTGCCGTCCGTACTGAAAAAAGAATAAAAATAAGGGTTAATTTATTTTGGTATGGAAATGTTACTGTTAATACTATACACTATGAAAATGGAAGTTAAAATTAGGGCTGCACCGATTAATCGAACTCAACTAGCAAAGTCGAATGCTATACTTAACCGCTACTTCAATACCTGTAGAGTGAATATTTAGTAGATCTGGATTTATAGTAAAAAAAATTTTTAGTTTAGAGTGAAAAAAAGTTTAGAATCAGAAAATGCAAAAAAAACCTGCTTGTTTGTTTACAAAACTGATTAAATAAAAATATAACTTCCTAAGATCTATAACATCATAATAACATATATACATAAGTTTGATTGTAGCTTTCCTTAATTTTCTTTTAATTTTTTGGTTAACTGGATTTTGGTTTCTTGCATTTTGAGCCAAAATATGCGTATAATATAAAACTAATTTTATTAAAAACTATCAATACATATAATATTTTTTCACTTTTATAATACATATTTTATCAAATGAAAAGGAACATATTTTATCAAATTAAGCTAAATAGACTTAAAGTAACAAGATGTAAATGACTGCAAAGATAGCTGCGAAAATTTTTAGAAACTCCATAAAAATGCAGTTAATAAACATTTAGTGATAAAGACAATTCTAATGATTATGTTCAAATGTCCATTTTTAGGTATGCTTTAGAACAAAAATTAGCTTATCTAGCATACGATAATTTGTTTATACAGAAGTGCCGTTAAAATTACAACATATTTGTTTGACAGTGAATTTAACCACCACAAATACATTCTCTAAGGTACATTTATAAACATACCAGGATCTCCATCTGTACACGGAAGTTATACCCATTTACTATGGATTTGAAAACAAAAGAGCAAACCAATTAGCCTCAGGTTGTCCTTGCAGCTTGCTGAATGTTTCTTATAGCTAGAATGTGAGTATTTAAGACTCTAGGAAAATGGTTTTTGCTACAAAGTCTTTGCGTTACCTAAAATGAAACAATTGCCTTATCCAAACTTTCCCATTGTAGTTTAGAAATCTCGAAACTAAAATTTCAGTGTGGATTATATAACATATATTATTTTTACTTGCATTCATATAAATTTAATAAAATTTATATTCTGATTTTGTACTTAGGTTGTGATTTTAATGATTCTAAAATAAACATTATAAAAATTTGTTCAAAGTAGAAATAACAAAAAGCAAAGTAATGCAATGAAAAATAAATTGCTCCTTTTTGTTATTCCCATGAGAGACTAAACAATTAACGAAATTAGTAAAAAATTTCCAGATTCGTGTATACATCCCTACGGGGCAATTTCAGAGAAGGGAAAACAAAATTATTTCAGACGAGCTGTATTTATGCAACATTTTTTTCATTCTTAACAAATGTTAAAAAAAAATACATTCTGAAATGTGTGAAAAATATATTGACATGCATTTAACACCGTAAATATTTCCTTCAATATATCTTATTTTAATTATCATTATTCAACTTCTTTGTGTTTCTGAAGAACGTATATTGCTAATAGCAGTGCATTTTTAAGCTGCAGTAATGCCTTCATCTTTATTATTTTAACAAATTAACGGAAAATTTAGACTTTGCCTCATGATTTTGTGATTCAGTTGGTTGATCTCTTATCTCAAGATTAAGAAACTGAAAGTTTGAACTCTTAAACTGGCGCCCAAATGACATTGTTGCCCTATATGGCATAAGAAATAATTATTGTGGAAAAATTTGCCCCAGAGTTACACATACACATATTATCATTTTATCCTAAGTGGAATTTTAAGAGCATTTAAAAAATCATTAAGAATAAGGTAGAAGAAAAGAACCAAGGTAAGGGAATGTGATTAAAATATTTAATAAAGAGAAGTTTGCTAAATAAGTTATCGTAGCAAATTGAAAGTGATACATAAATGTATTCGTTAAAATACGACATTTATAAATACATAAAACAATATTTAATTTTCCTTTAAAATGTTTAACGTAATATGCATAAAACACTTCTTAATATATCTACACTTTGTATGTCACATACATCCAAACAATAAATGGCACGGCATAACTTCCTTTTTTGCCTCTTTTAGAATGCGTTTATTTGTGCATCAAAGACAAATGTCAATAAGAAAAATATTGTATTAAGAAAAAAAAATTAGTGAACATTACAATACCAACAATGTGCGATCCTTAATGGCTGTAAAAAAGGCTGACCTATATTCAATGTGGCCTTTTCCAAATCAGAAAGAAGTTTAAAACAGTTAACAAAATCTGCCTTCCGCGCACAACATATCTATTCTGTACAATGCAGCGTCACATCTCAACCACTTAATCAAGTTCCTGACTCACTGTGATCAGCATCGTAATCACTCTACCATGAGTTTACCATGCACTTAGAAGAATATTGGTACCTTTTAGATGAATAGAGAGTACATGTCCCCTGTCAAATTAATTGCTTAAACTTCCTACTACTTCGGTCTAATACATTTAAGCATCCATGATTCCAAATTACCAACCTGTTAGCAGGATAAATGAAATTGTTTTTACTTTCCTTATATACATAGTATAATGTATAGGAAAGGTATTGTGACAAGGTCGGAAATTCGAATTCTAGTTTTCGACGGAAGAGCACGTGTGTCAAGCATCCTTGAACTCGAATCGGTCGTTTTTGAGGGGATAACTGTGAGTCTGTGGAGACGATATCTCACGAACGAATGAGGTATTTCGAACGAAATGTGGTACAAGAATTACAGTCAGTAAATACTGGAATCCTATTGATTTTACACGTAATCGAATGTTCGGAAGTTTCCAAATATTCGAATGAAATTTTGAAAAAATCCTCAAAAACTCAGAACCTTTATTAAGGTTACGTAAATAAAAATTTACTATGCAATTTTTCGTTAGAAAACGATTGATATGAATTTCAGAACTCTAGCACAAGCCGTTCTCTAGATACTACACTTTCTCAAATAAATTTATCAAAAAAAATCACGTAAAATTAAAAAAAAGTAATAACTATTGTGAAATATGTTAACTTTTCATATGTAATATTATGAGATACATTTATTATCATTCTCGTGAATTTAGTTCATTTAATTCACGAGAGAAGATACATTGTGTAAGAGTTTTGAATTTTGACGCCTAACAATTTATCAACAGTCACTTATATTATAAGAAATGTTCTTCTCTCTTTTTTTTTTTTGTCTGTAACACTTGGTGATAAATTTGGCAGACTTGGCCACTCATTTAACGAAATATCGTCAACTTGGTGATATTTCTCCGTAGGTTGACGAAAATATTTTTTAAATTGCAAAACTGACGGCAATTTAATGAAACTGACGCCAAATTGATGAATTAATTATTGAAATATTTTAAAATATGGACTATATTGTTTATTGCGGATGCTATTAAAATTGATAATTGTTAATTTTGAGTTGCGTAAAATATAAGTTAATTGGGTAATTCGAAATTATTTTACATGTTGTCATCAGGAAAAGTACCATATGTACAATTTAACAATACAAACATTGTGCCATAGATCTTAAACATCATTAATTCTCCGTGAAAAAAGTAAATTCATTGCATTATATAAAGTCATGTGCTGCCCACATCAGATTTTTTTTATCTGAAACAACACGCGATCCTTTGTTATCTGAAACAACGTGCGGCCCTTTGTTATCTGAAACAATGTGCAGCCCTTTGTTATCTGAAACAACGTACGGCCCTTTGTTGAAACACGTGCGACCCTTTGTTATCTGAAACAACGTGCAGCCCTTTGTTATCTAAAACAACTTGGGTGCATATAGATTGATCTATATTCAATCTAGTCTAGTGATCTGTAAACCATATGGACTATAAGTAGATTAACTGTTTCAGAACTAAATATAGCCATATGGGCCTTATGTTGACTATTGTACTCGTATCTGTTGCTTCTGGGCAACCAGACCACATGAACGATAAGTGGGTTCACTTGTGTAGGTCAAGTGATGTTGCATATATTATGCTCTATTTAGGTGTTCCACATTGCACCAACATTTATTTAGGTATCAAACGTGGCATCATTATTAATAGTATGTGACTGAAACTGATGTACTCATTGTAGTGGAAGACCTAAGTGAATCCAACAGCTATAAAAATTTTCCCATATGAGATACAAAGCATTATAAAACTATATGCAACAACGATAAATTTTTACTGAGATAGTAATCTTGCTGTATAAATGTGCGGTGATTAGTTTAACAATTATAAAAATGTGTGTATACATTATTGCTAATATACGTAGAATATCCTACTTTGCTACACGCTAAGCAAACAGAGTAAAAAAATTGTAATAAAGAAAAGCAATTTGGACAGAAGAAATATATCGATTTTCAAAAAGTAGCTTTTTCCTAGAAAGGACAACCACCTCATTAGCAAAGGGATAGCAGACCTTTAGAGAAAATGTATTCTGGAAAAAAAAGGAACTTCACTTTCCTTGCGATTGATCCATGAAACGATTTCAATAGAAATGTTTTCCAAACTGTCTTTAATTCTAGAGAAACATTTTCCAATTCTTTCGTATTATATTATGAGATGATTTCTTTTTGTAGCAAAGAGAATTTCCTGGGAAGAAAAAGAATCAAGACCAATAATCTGATACCATTTAAGAAAAATTTGCTTTCCGAAAACATGTTTTCAGAGGCAAAAGTAGTAAATTGATATCCAGACATCTTAAAAGGATTCAAGAACATTTTGACGAATTAAAGATATGTTTGACATGGAACTAAATTAAAGTTATGCCGAACGCAATATTGACTGAAGCATTTCCTTTGTCCCAGACTGTACGGTCTGCCAATTAGGCGTGAGGCATCTTTATACACAGCCAGGAAAAATCTACCCAATACAAAGTCGGTCCGATGGGCCACCCCAACCTATTATATAATCATGCCAAAATTTTGGACAAAAACAAAATTAAACAGAGTTAAACAAGCAACCCTCTGGGAAAATCAAAGCACAAACTCTCGAAAACACAACAATAACAAATAATTCGAAAATTCCACCCACAGCATGAACCAATAGAATCCATAGAATCAAAAATAAGCTTGCACAAAGAAAACACCAACAGAACCCCATAACAATCAGAAACAATTTTCATAGAGAAAAGCTAGAAAATAATTAAAATCACCCAATCCCTCAGTTCAACCAAAGAAAAGGGAAAACTACAAGCACCCAGAACCAAATCCAAAAAAGCCTTAATCAATTTAAAAACTCCAAACCAAGTCCAACAGAAAACAAAATAAACGACCAAACCCATGCAAAAACAATCATCCTGTCACCTAACCAAACAACACACCGTACAATAACAAAGAACCTAAGTAAATGATATAAAATATCCAAAAATTTCAAAACAACAAATAATTTAAAACTAAAACCGAAGTTTCCAGCAGGAAAATTAAAATAATACCTGTTAACAAAGCATTCTGGAATCCAGAAATATTTTCTAGTTGCACTTTCAGATCTTTCAGGCCATGCAGGTTATTTACCTCCAAGACTAATGCCCCTTGAGGGAGCTAAACTACTTAACAATCCTCATGGAAGAATTTGATAGACAAATATTACTCCTAACAAAATATAGAGTTTCCCTAAAAATAAAATTACCCTTGGGTCTAATCAATTGTATTCTATTCTCTTCGCATACGATATCATCGGGGAGGGATTTAAACGGAGATGACGTACAGTTTACTTTAAAACCTGGAATCGAAGTGCAGGAAACTTGGAAATAACGTAGATATTCAGTTGCTGCCTTGAGAACCATTTCATTTTTTCCCATTTGTAAAGAAATTCTACCAATTACTTGATTATTATTTATAGATTATTTATATATTATTACTTGATTATTGTTATTATACTTTTCTCAATTACTTCTAATCTCATCCTCGAATTCTCTAACTTTCCCTCCAAGAGGCATGTCGTTGCTTTTAGTTCTCTAATATATTCATTCTTTTCATCAATTATTCCCGTGGAGTTAGCAATATATCTTCCTGTAATAACTTCTTGAACTTTTTTTTAACTCTTTGCTTATATCTTTAATAATTTTTAGAAAAATTTAAAATGTATTCACTAGTGCTGTTTGCAGGGATTTATCGAGTTTAGTTTCCTTCTTCAAGTGAAATAATGCGAAAAGTTTGGATAACTGGGTTTTTGCTTCAATCTTACATTTCACCGTCAATTCCTCCTCGAAATATTCAGCTATCAAGTTGTCAAGATCAACCGTATATGTCCTGGCAATCAAACCACTAATAGTTCTAAACAATCAATTAATAAGTAATATTAAAGTATAGTTTAATAAACTGATTTTTAAGAACCATCAAAATTCAAATATCGCTAAATACATGATTTTATATAGCTCCAGGCTAAACTATCCTATATGTTATATTCATTTTTCAGATATTTTTCTTATAAAACATCAATCTAGTCATCTGATCGTTTACTGTAAATAACAGGAAGATATTTTAAGCTATATTAAAGCACAGATCATTTGTTTTAGAACAGGAATTAGCTTATAAATAAGACTTTAGTAATTCAGCCAATGGTAAACTGAGATGGTATAAAAACCACTTAAGTAAAACCATAACTGCTTAGTATTATGGACAAATTAGTAGTAAACAATCTTCAAGCATCTGGGATTATATTTATCACTTACAGTTATTAAAACTCACATGTAAGGAACTTCCAATTTTACAATCCCAGGCAAAGCTAGCCGATAATGTATATTAAATATTGTCTAGTTTCTCGATAAAAATATCATTTTTTTCAGACTTAACAACTGGTAAGCATTAAATAAGGCATACGGAGCACATTCTATCAGCTTAATTCCAAAATAATACACCAAAAGGTATAATGACCATAGTTTCAATATCCAACCAATGGTAAACAAGCGCATATTATGGAAGTTTAAAAGTTATCGAAAACAGTGTTATAAAAATATTAGGCTATACATTTTACTTAATATATCTTCAAGGACATCTAAAGATCCTTGAAATCTACTTTGGAACCCTGCAGGATCCAAAAAATTACATCAGAATTTCAAGAAATAATAATGGCCGCCGGCCAAGGATCTGCGCACATTATCTTAAACATGTCCTACAGCCACATCATTGAAATTTTAAAACACTCGGAAAAATGCATTTAAAAGATATTATAAGGATAAAAAAACCTTCTTATATACTATATTCGACTCTTACTTTAGCAAGAAGCCACTTTCATAGTCGTATATTTACTTATAACTACATTTTGGGACTTCTAAATTTCCGTTTCAAAAGTGCACAGCCGCCATTGATGTAATCGAGTCCAACTCATGACTAAAGCATCATAGAGTTTCAATATTTGTGTGAGATGCAATCAAAACTACGAAGCATGCTTTAAGATGTGTTAAGATGTGGAAGCACAACTTTGTTGCACCCTGGCTCGAATGGGTAAATATTCTCTAATTTTCAAAGCATTTCATGTATTTGTCCATCTTTAGATAAAAAGAGTTAATTAAACATGAAATATGAAATATAAAATTAACATGAAATATAAATGTTTGATGTTAATCCTAATGAATAAAACATGAAATATAAAAATTTTATTTAAAATACGAAGTTTATAAACATATAAAATAATTTCCAATTTTCTTTTACATTGTTCAATAAAATAAAATACGTTGATCTCAAACATTATAAGTCACAGAATAAATTTATTTTTCTAATAAATTTGTTTTAGAATATGTTGTACAAAGAAAACACACATTGGATAAATATAATATTATCACTAAATATAATTGTCTACCATGTTTTTGTTTTCCCAGACCCTTCGGGAGCCCCCCCCCCCCCAAGGTGACCTAAAAGACTGAATCTGAGAGTCACATTTACTGTATCAACTGCATTACAGAACCTATGAAGCAGGATATTTGATTTACTTCCCGAGAGGTGTAGAAAATAGGCTGTCTTGATAAATATTTGCAGACTCTCCAGAAATCCCTCGGTTGACCTAGAAGGCTGAATTACTGCACATTTATCGACTATGGTATAGAATCTAATGGAGCCGGATTTTTGATTTGCCCCCAGGGATTGGATAAAATAAGGGGTGAAAAGCTTATCTAAATCCCTCCAGAAACTCATCCGTTGATCTAGAATGATAAATATTTGCATAATTACAATATCGACTACGATACAGAACCGAACGCAGCCAGATTTTCAATTTACCCCCCCCCCCCACACACACACACACACACCGGGGATGGAAAAAAATGGGGGATTGTCTTGGAAAATATTTCCATATCCCCCAGAAGCTTCTTAATGAAGGATGAATCTTTGCACACTTATGGTATCAACGATCTGTCAGAATCTAACGTAGTAAGATCCCCGGGGACTATGGAGACTATGGAGATTTTTAGTCTTTCCAGACCCTCAAGCTCGCCCCGGTGGCTTAATAAGCTGAATCTTTGCACATTTATAGTATCGATCAATGGACGGAATCTAACGGAACCTGATTTTCGATTTTGCCCCGGAGTTGACAATTCAAAATCTTCTGAAGCTGGGGCCCTCAAGAAGCTGGGCCAATTCACAATTAAGATAACTATTTTCAACACTAAGCGCCATACATTGTCAAACAAAATAAAACATTAAAAAAAGTTGCATACTAATTTTATGAGTTTTAATTTTACTAGTTTACGAGTTAATTCTTACTAGTGTATAAAACAATACTACTATTTTAAAAGGAGTTTAAAGATATGCATATTGAGAATCATGCTACAAAAAAAAGTGGTAAAATGAAAAGTTCATTTTTATTTCTAGACACATCCGCTAAAATTCGTGATTTTAAATTTATGACCCTGTGATGATAATATATTTTAGAAATGTGTATCATTTATCAGTTATTTTGATTTCAATTTCAAATGAACGATGACTCTTTTAAAAAACATAGGAGTACTAAATTATCCAGGGAACATCCATCAAATATGTTTTTGTTTTTCATACCAGTTGTTACTTAGGGATTTTTAATTCATTTGTGTAAATATGTAAATATATATATATATATATATATATATATATAGGGTATTCAGATAATATGGCTATTAGTAGACATCAAGTGGAACACAAATTTAAATGAAACTATGGTGTCGCAAACTACGTTTAGTCGGTGTAAATCACAAAAATACATATGCATATTCTGGCGTCACGCGGGGACGACAAAAAGTACAATAATAAGTACAAAAAGATTTTTTTGACAACATGTTTATAATACAGCTTTTGGTACACAGTACAATACTGAAAAGGGAACTATGAGAATGATGTGAACGAAATTATTACAGGTGTTATTCAAAGTGGCGGCCACGGACATCATTTCAAAGTCTAAAACGACGTGAAAACGATTCCCGGACCCCCTCAAAGATACTGAGTGTGCAATTGATGTCTGCCGCAGCGACGACAATCCGCGCTATAAGATTCTCCGGTATGTCGTCCACAGGCGTCTCATACGCGAGTAATTTTAGGTGACCCCAAAGAAAGAAGTCCAGCGATTGAGATCCAGCGAACGTGGAGGCCAAGCTACGGGTCTAGCGCATCCAATCCACTACCCTGGGTATGTAACATTGAGGTGGTTACTGTTGGTTGGTTGGTTAATTGAGGTTTCATGGCACAAGATCCAAAAAGGATATGGTGCGCCAAACATATGGTATAGATTTAAGAGCAAAACGGTGGTGGTTATGAGGCGGTTACGCATCACGCGGGGTAAATGTGCTGGTGCACCATCATGCATGAACTACATTGCGCATCGCTGCACTGCGGCCGGCACACTCTACAGTTATTCCGCGCACGCGTTGCAGGAAAGCAAATTTAGAGCACGCGTTGCAGGAAAAGCAAGGCTACTTACATCAGACATCATGGATGAATCCAGGAACACATTCAGTGATTGACTGGCATCCGCCTTCTCTCTCCCCTGGAGTCAAAGCCTACATACGTATTTTCGTGATTTTCACCGACTAAACGTGGTTTGCGACACCATGTTCTATTTCAATTTTCATTCCTCTTGATGTCTATTAACAACCCTCTAAGTTTGTCGCCGCATTATCTGAACACCCTATATGGTACGCCAAACATATTGTATAGATTTAAGAGCAAAAAGGTGGTGGTTATGAGGTGGTTACACGTCACGCGTATATATATATATATATATAAATATAAAATATGTAAAATCAGTAACGTACAGCTGGATTTCTTGCCCTTTAATTGTAAGTCAGCTTTGCAACACCTTCATCAAGGGCATTATATCAAATGCAAACGTTCTTTTTCGTCGACGACTTGTTGAAAAATACTTGCAAACTTAAAAACTTCTAAAAACCTTCTTGGTGAAATTTCTAAATCTGCTTACTCAATTAATGTTAGACACAGTCTTGAAATGATATCTGTGAAGGCAATAAGGTACTCAACTGATCATCCATCACCATCCGTGGACCATGAAATGCTCCACGAGGATTTGGGCAGAGGGATTCTTGATCAATAGCAGTGGCAGCTCGCGTATAGGCACTGTGGCACTGCGGGAACGACAGTGCTATCTCTCCCTCGCAGCCTCGCTTGCAGCTTCCTATGTGCGCATGCGCACATAGGAAGCTTCACGTGAGACTGCGAGGAGAGAGAGCGGTGTTTGACTGTTGAGCGCATACGCACATAGGAAGCTGCAAGCGAGGCTGCGAGGGAGAGAGAGCACTGTCGTTCCCGCAGTGCCTATACGCGAGCCGCCACTGATCATTAGGTACATTGATATTGCATAGGCAAATGAACAGAATGCGAAAATGATATTTTTATGTATCAACATCTTCGAAAAAATACTGATTATTGATTTGGAAAAAGAAGAAATCGGCACGGAAACAATGCTTTTAATTAGTGAAAGAAAATAAATCTGTCAAACTTTACATATCAGAAACATTAATAAAACATATTTAAAATGTATTCACTAAAAATGAAGTCTGCCATAATCTTAAACATTAATAAAAACCATCTAAAATTCCGATAGGCAAAAATTTGCTAAAATTTTGTAATAAATAATTGTGAAAAACGGGATAAAGAAATAAAAGTTTAGGAGGGAAAAAGGAAAGAGTGCGCATCAATATATAAAGCTAAAAATCTTTTGAACGTAATAGTAGGTCAAAAACGCGAAACAAACACAGAATAAGTTTTTTTTTGGAATAAAAAACGTGAAAGCTAAAAGAAATGTGAATTTAAAAGATCACGTCTGACACAGCATTTTTGTATACAACGTATTTTATGTACAGCCTTGAATACAGAAAGTGTTTTTCAAAACCATCCATAAAAATACTTTTGCATGATAATAACACAAAATAGTTTCTTTAAATGACAGAAAGATATACTGTCCAAACAGTGGTGCATTTCAAAGTGTGTACATATATATACTATATTATATATATATATATATATATATATATATATATATATATATATATATATATAATATAGTAATATATATATAAAATGAAAGATTTTAATCGAAAACTATGCATAAACGACTGTATGTACAATATATATATATATATATATATATATATACAGGGTTATTCAAAAGTTCGGAGTAAAAGTAAAACGCAAAAAAAAATATTTATGGGTCGGAGAGACATGCGGTTTGCAGATTAATATTCACCATGGTGGGGGATTTTGTATGGAATAAAAAAAAAGTAGTTCAAAATCTCGACACTAGAAGGCGCTGCTGCAAAGAAACAATGCGAGGTAATAATTGTGAAACGAGATATTTAAATTTCAGCATGATTTGCAGGTGCTCAATGCGTCCAGCACCACATTCCAGTACTGAGTGCAGTTACGGTATAACGGCGGATACAGCATGAAACAGTATATCAATGGAGATTATTGCTACCTCCTGCTGTAAGGCGTCTTTCAGTGATGGTAAGGACTGGGGCTTTCCTTTATAGGTCCGTGATTTTAAGTATCCCCCAAACCAGAAATCACAGGGTGTGAGATCTGGGGACATCTCAGGCTATTCATGTGTGCTATGCCTGCTCAGTAAGCGATCGGCGCCAAACGTTGACCGTAGAAACTCCATCACTTGACGTGCCGTGTAGGGGGTATTCATTAATGTTTTTGTATGATCCTAATTTTGCGTTGCGTGAACAATAAACATAAATCACCTCCATGGCTTTATATGCAGTAGACGCCCCTTGTGTCGAGATTTTGAACTATTTTTTTTCATGCCATACAAAATCCCCGACCACGGTGAATATTAATCTGCAAATCGCATGTCAATCCGACCCATAGATATTTTTTTATCGCGTTTTACTTTTGCTCCGAACTATTGAATCACCCTGTATATGTATATATATATATATATATATATATATATATATATATATATATATATATATATATATATATATATATATATATATATATATATATATATATATATATATATATATATAAACGCATTTGTCAAAATTACCAATATCCGGAAGTATTTGTAAATAATATTATTAATAATTTCAAATATACCACGTAATAATTTTACACATGCACATTATTTATCTTTGATTGGATAACTCATTTTTGAGAATTCACCCATTCCTATCACCTAACTTGCCACTTGGCCTGAGTCCAATACTGTTTACTATTTTCGAATGACTATTCTCCACTTGTCTTGAGTCCTATGATTACTATTTTTGAAAGTCTCCATACATATTATGTATCGTTCAAATGTATTCATTCCGGTGCCCACTCGCATTGACGAAGTAAGGTGAAATGCTCAGTCGCTTGTTCAACCTACATGTGGTAGCAATGCTTGTGAGTTAATATTTCTGTTCGAGGAGGTATTATTTTTCTGATTTGTAATTCAATTGATTTATTTTTCTCTTTCTACTAGCCAGTAGACAGTTCCAATGGTGTCTATAGTTAAATACTATCGCCATTATCAGAAACTGGCAATTCTATCGGTTTTAATTCGAATTGTATGGCTGTCCTGATGAGAATGCAATTTCGAACTAACCGCCTTTTTGTGTAGTTTCAATTGATTGTTCTTAATGTCTTAATCTTTTATCTTGAGCTAATTATTATTGCCTTTTCTCATTTTTGCCGTGTTTCTTTTTCATATTTATTTATTTTTATATATACTTTTTAATTGTGATTTTTGTATCCTAATATTCTTCTCATCCCCCTTTCCATTGTAGTGATATGTGACCTTCTATCTTTATCCTTAGTCTTGGTCTATAGTTACTCATTTGTAACAGATATGCTAGAGATGGTTTTTTTGTACATACAGTAGTTTATGCATAGTTTTCGATTAAAATCTTTCATCTCTATTTTTATATATATATATATATATATATATATATATATATATATATACATATATCACTACTTTCAACTATTAAAGACTACACCAACATTTTGTCATAACTTATTTAGATAAAGCTTCTAATAATTATGCAATTATTTGTAAAAAAATATTATGTATCTCTGTTACAGAATTATTTGAAAAATAATCATATTTTTAAATCCATTAATAATCACTCTATCAAAATAAAAACTAAAATTCTAAAATAAGAGTCACAATTAAATATGAATTGTAAATTTTATAAATTCCCATATGTTACTTTGGTTCCAAAATTCCATAGTTCCATAATTCCAAAATTCCATAACCTCTCAGTTTTAGAATGGTCACTTGTGGACATAACATCTTTCCCACTGCTGCTAGTAAATACTTGCTAAATTGTTTAAATAAAATTAATGACTCTCTCAAATTTCAGGCTTCATGATATTTCATTTTGAACAATAGTTTTGATTTAGTTAATCTTACTAGCAAGCTTCCACATATTCTTGGTCCCAATACCTTTGATTTTAAAGACCTATTTAATAATATTGATATTAAAGATTTATATAAAGTTATTTTCTCTCTTTATAATGATTATCTCTCTTCCAATCATGTTCCACTTAAAGTTAATAACTCTCCTATACTACTGCACTTTGTATTATACAACAACTATATTATACAAGGTGATATATATTTACAACCATCTGGTATACCTCAAGAGGGTTGTAGTAGCAGTATTCTGTTTAACTTATAGCTTTATTATTATGAATGTCATTTTTTCTCTAATTCATATATTATATATCGATATGTTGACGACTTAATTTGAATTATCATTGATGATTCCTATTCAATTAATATTGGATAGGAATCAAATTTTACCCCTCTAACCTAGAATTAATCCTAATGAGCCTTGTGTTAGTTAAACTGTAAATTATTTAGATTTAAATTTAGATACCCTCCATAATCATGTTATTATCAATTTATTTGATAATAAAGATTTTTATAACTTGACTATCATTAAACTGCTATTATATCGTTCTTGTAATTCTATTCATTTGTTTAGAAACATCATTTTAAACCAGCTGTTTTGAATATACAGACTTTCAGATCTCAGTATCACTATCTTCACATCAATAATCTTAAAAGCATGCATTTGTCAAAATTATCACTGTTCGGAATTTCTTGTTAATAATATTATTAATAATTTCAAATACACCACATAGTAATTTTATAATTGAATTTTTATCCTTACTTGGATAACTCAATTTTATGAGTTTCACCCATTCTTTTAACCTGGCTTTCCACTTGTCCTTATTCCTATACTGATTCCTATTTTTGAAAGCTTACTTTTAAAACTTTACCGTTCCCGTTCACTCTTATGATCATTCCGGTTTCCATAGGCATTGACGGGAGGATGCAGTATGATGTTGTTGTGCGGTCAGTCGGCAAGCACCTCCTCTAACACGTGACCACTGCATATGTAAGTCTCTATTTCTGTTTTTTAATTCTTTTGGATTTTATTATTTTCCTTCTATTAGTCAGTAAACAGTTCCAATGGGGTTTATAATCATATACTATTGCCATTGCCAGAAACCGACCATTCTTTCGATTTTAATTCGGATTGCATGGCTGTCCAGGTGACTGTGCAATTCCGAATTAACCACCATGCTTTTTGTTGTAAGCATACAGTCTAATGGCATGGCCTTGTCACCATTTATTCGTTCCAACTTATTGTTCACCTAGGCTTGATCTTTTATCTTGAGGTAATTGTTACTGCTTTTTCTCTTTTTTGCCATGTTTGCTCTTTCATATATATATATATAAATTAGTTAGCACTTTAATTATAGCATTCTAAAAATTAACTAATTTATATTGTTGCATAAGACTGTGTATAACATGATTATTAACGTGATGTGGCAATATATATAAAAAAGATAAATTTAATGTTTAACTTTTATAATTAACATTAATTATTATTAAGCATTAAAGACATGGCCGTTGATCTCATAAAGTGGAATTATCATTAAACGTACATTGCTCGTTGTTGTGCCGCAATAAACCCTCCAATTATTTTACCTTTTGTGTAAGTCCTGAAAAGAATTATTAATTAATATAAAAAGATTAGACTATTTAAACTTAAACAATATCATTTATTAACAACATCAATTTATCAATAACATCAATTTTAATTAATTATTTTAGCGAGGGGGCATATGCGACCAGAATTATTAGATTTACGATAGTGTCTAGGACCTGCGATAATCTGAGCACATACCTTCCAGTTTAGTCTTGGGCTTATCATCTCTCAAAGACTTGCATCAGTCTTAGTGCTGAAGTACGGCCATAACTCTGTGGTGTGTGGCTCCTACTCGTACTTTTAATGCACTCGCACATAGATCTCTTTCCATTACTTTGGAACCTCTACGGGACACTCTACAAATCTGTTGGGTTTTTTATGCTTCTCTACCCGTGCATCTTCAGTCAAAAATCGTGATCGTTTCTCTTTTCATGTCTGATCTCCATCTCTGCTTCTCGTTGTCCACATCTGATTTCGTCTACAACTGAACTCTTTTTCTTTCGTCTGCTGTGGTTCCCTCGGCGGGGGGTAGCTCCGCCCTTCTTCCCATTGGCGCTCATTGGTTCTTCTCAACCCAATGGCATCATTTCACATTAAGCAAGGCCCCTCTCAGCCCCTCTGGTCTGGCACCCCTAAATTTATAGTATTATGACCTTAAAGTTCACGTTGTCATAAACCCCGGTGCCAGCCAGGCTACCGCTTTCTTTGCCGTTCTAGCCACCATAAATACTCAAATAAAAGTGCCTCATGTGAGAACAATTTCTGGTCTCACACGTGACACATTTAAAAATATATATATTTCATAATTTTGCTGCGAGCCAGTGAAAACGGCCGCTAATTTTGTAGCATTGCAATTTTTTTTTCTCTTAACGTCTTAATATAAGGTCAACAATTTCTAATACATATAATAGAATATGTTCTCAAGGATCTGAGAAAAAGACGCGTGTGCCCCCCCCCCCTCTTTCCGGTATAAATTACTACGGCGCGGAGGGCTTTTATAGGATCCTATCACATTAACTATTTTTCTAAATATCTATAAATGTAGAATTTCTTCAAAACAGGTAGTCCTATCATTCTAAAAATCAGCTAATTTAAGATTTTTTTGCATAAAAATATGCATAAAGTGAATATTTGCGTGTTACACACAAGAATAATCGATTTATTTTCTTTTTCTGCTGCCCGAACAAAACGGACACTATTTTTGTAGTATAGCCAATTTTTTTCTCGGAACATTTTAAAGAATGATCAACACTTTTCGAAACATACAATAGCTTGTATTCACCAGAATGTGAGAGAAGGACTTGTATTGATCTTGTATTGATGCCTATTGATCGTGACATTTAAGACGGTGGAATTTGGAGGGTTTTCGAATGACGCGCGAACAACACAATGTATTCTTTAAATATTTAAAAAACAATAAAACATCTGAGAATTGCTATTTATTTGATCCTGAATGATCATTTACTCGATTTTTAATGTAAAATTATTATAGAAAGTTTACATATTTACTTTGTTTTAAAAAAGTATATCTAATTTTTTTTTTTTTAAATACTAAAAACTGAAAATAAATCGAAATCAGTTCTTTTCAACAGCTTAACAAGGGTTTTATTGTCTCCTTTGGGTGAAAATACATATGTGAGCAGACTAAACTTTTTATTTTTTGCTTTAATTTAAATTAAAAAATAAACAAGAAATATCAATCATGCATAAAGCATTGATTATGAAACACTTTTCAACTGAAATGCAAGATGCGATACATTCAGCGGTGATATTTTTTTAATCATCGTAGAACTACGATAATTTATTTTACTTGAAAACTTAATACTTCGTCGAAAAAAATGAACTTTATTCAAATAACGACATCGAAATATAAATCGTCTGGTTCTCTATGTAAAGGCAGTGAATATTTCATTCATACACTTTTAATCCAGACTCCTGATTTAAATGATTTTGTGTGAAAAAAATTCAGCAATTCCTATGCAACTCATCTTTACCATCACTTGATTAAATTCTGCATCCTTTAAAATTAGTCTTTGTTGTAGTAATCAAAATTTGATGATCATTTAAACACAAAAATATTGTAATTGCGTTAGTGCAGAATATAGATGCACAAAAATTACGCAAAAATAAAGCGGTTTTAGGACGGATGCAACACAGAATACAAATTTAAAAGAACTTTAAAAATCCCGATTTTTACTCTGGGAAAAAAGATGGATGCCATATTTTATTTTGAAGTGGGTCACGTGATCTCTTCATATTATGTGTTAAAGATCCAGACCACTCGACTGACCCAAGCATATTACATGTGTTGAAGACCCAGACCGTCCGACTCGTCCAGAGGACTAAGAGCAACTATTTGGACGGCCGGGAAGCATATTACATGTGTGTAATTATTATTTTAATTTTTATATAAAAACTACCAAACTACCGAACATATTTTACTGAAATTTTTTATATATTTCATGGGATAATTTGAATATTTCCTAAAACTTTCGAAGCTATTTGTGAATTTTAAATTCGCTTAAGAAATGTTTGAATAAAGGTCCCATAGGGTTCAATGTATTTCATTTTTTCAACCCGGGTTCAATCCAAAACTAATTGGGTGGTATTATTCCTTTTCATTCCCATGTGTCCCACAGACCCTCTCAATAGCATAATAAAATTCATTTGATAAAATCATTTTTACGGCAGTTATCGTGCGAACAGACAGACAGACAGACAAACGGGATGAACAAAGTCATAGACACTTTTCAACTATGTTAAAAAATGGCCGCCTTTTAGGTAGCATAGCCAGTTTTTATTTTCCTGAAGTACTAAAAATGAAATAGAAGAGTTTAGATATAAAGATGAAGATTTTTAAAGGTATAGTGAACTAAAAGTTGGAAAAAAGCACGGAGCACAATGTTTTTATGAATGAAAACGAGAAATAGAAAAAGAAATATGCATTTCAAAGAACACGTCTGATATCCGTATATTTTACTAAATATTTTATGTATACCCTTGAATGCAAAAAATATATTTTATACAAAATCATCTATAAAAATGTTTCTGCATGACAGATGTATAGAAATAAAATATTATTTTCTTTTCCAGATGTAAATGATGCACTGTCCAAACAGAGATATATAGAAAACTGGACATTTTTATACAGAAAATAATTTTTATTTTTAGTGTTCACATCTATTAATTTATAAGGAAAAATCTTAAAGGGTATGTATCACAAATACACTTATATATAACATTTATTCAGCATTTTTGAAATAGTATATTCCCATGCTTTTTGAAATAGTATATTCCCATGCTTAAATTAGCATTTTACATTTATACATATAATATTTTGTTTTAATATTGGTCCTAAACATCGTTTTTTTTTTAATGGACTGTGCTCTTGACCTGTAGCATCACCAGAATTTTTTTCTGGTGGTGAGGTGTGTTAACCAAATATATTTTTCCATTTCCCCATGTATTATTTCCTCGAAATGCAATAGATTCACTGGGTTCTTGGAGGGATGGGGGCGAGGGGGGGGGGAGTATGGCCTATAAATTCTTCAAATGGTGACGCCACTGCTTTTGAAACTGCTGTGCTGTTTGGTGTCTTAAATACTGTTGATTAATTCTGGTATCGTAAGTATAGTTTTAATTATGTACCGTACTTTATACCTAGTGAGATATATTTGTATTGTTTTTCTAAATGTTATGTGCTTTCGGTATTATGGTGCTATTTGGTGCCCTAAATCCAGTCGTTTAACTTTGGTGTTCTAAGTATTGATTTTAATTTTGTACTGCGCTTTTTACTTTGTAGAGGAGCGTGTTGTACGAAGTAGGCTCTTTGTTTTGTGTACTATAATGGTTTTTTGCATTCTTTTGCGTTTTGCTCACTGCATCATTTTTAAACTTTACAACATAGTTGAAAAGTGTTTATGACTTTGTTCATTCTGTCTGTCTGTCCATTCGCACGATAACTGCCGTAAAAATGGCTTTATCAAAATGAAATTTTAGTATGTTGTTCAGACGGTCTGTGGGACCTATGGGAATTTAAATGCATAATATCACCCTATTAGTTTTGGACTAAACCCGGATTGAAAAAATGAAATACATTGAACCCTATAGGACCTAATTTTTCAAACATTTTTTAAGCGAATTTAAAATTTACAAGTTGCTTCGAAAGTTTTAGGAAATATTTAATTTATCCCATAAAATATATAAAAAAACTTTCAGCAAAATATGAACGATAATTTTTTAAATAAAAATTAAAATAATAATTGCACCCATATTATATAAAAAGATCACGTGGCCCACTTCAAAATAAAATATGGTATCCATCTTGTGTCAAAATAGCGATTTTTAATGTTCTTTTTAATTTATATATAGTGTTGCATTCGTCCAAAAACCGCTTTATTTTTTTTTCTGTGCATATATATACTGCGCCAAAGCAATTACACTATTTTTTAGTTTAAATAATCATCAAACTTTGATTATTTCTACAACGAAGCCTAATTTTCACGTAATGAGTATGTAAACACATCCAGCTATAAAATGGGTTCTATAAGAATTGCTGAATTTCTTTAATGCAAAATTATTTAGCTCTGGAGTCTGCAATATAGCTAATATAAATGAAACATTCATCGATTTTACATAGAGAAGCAGACGATTCTATAGTATTGCTTTTTTCGATGAAGTTTTAAGCATGGAACTAGAAAGTATTTTTACCTCCATGGTTTTAAATTTTGAGTAAAATAAATTATTGTAGTATTGTAATAATTTTAAAAATATTGCCGCTGAATGTATTGCGTTTCAGAGATGTTTAAATAAAATTGCATTACAGTTGGAAAGTGTTTCATAATTAATGCTTTATGCATAATTGATCTTTCTTGTTTTGTTCCTAAGAAAGCTGTGAGCATACCGGAGGTTGAGTTTCGGTAAAAAGGGGGCAGTTGAAGGGGGGCAGGGTTGTTTCGATTTGTGTCACGCTTTTGGGTGCTTCGGCCGACGTCTTTTCCCTGAGCAATGCCATTGTTGTAATCAGAGTGGACCGACCTTCGAAGTCCCCGATTTCCAGGTGGGGGCTTCACGCATTCCCCTAGGTGGAACATATATCTATGGGACCTACACTGCGTAAGGCAGTGTTGCTGTCGCCCGACGAATCAATATCTCCGTGTGGCTTAGGGTGGGGCGGATTCTTTTGGGGTTTATATTTGTACTATTTATTGAATTTACCTAGAAGAAAAAATCTCAAGGTTTATAATAAATAAAATTAAAACTTCAAATTAACGCGTCTAGAATTCTAATTTATAAATTTGCATTCATAAGTTAACTATTTTCAATAACATGCGAATATCTTCTTAATACTGTTCATAAGATACATAGTATAAAGAGAAATCATTGTGAAAGGTTCGGAAATTCGATTCTAGGATTGTGATAAATTTGCACTTATTATTTTTAATAGATATTTTACTAGACCATAAGTCGACCATGATAACGTAGAAAAATAAATAATACTCTGTCTTCGATTGGAACTCTAATTCACCAACAAATCCTAGCTACTTCTACAGCCACTCTGACAGGCGTCAAATGAGAAGTGATACCTGCAATCAGTCAACCCATCATTCATTAAACGATTTCCAATCGTCTTGCAAAAGTAGAATTGCATACGCGTCATTCATTGCATTGCTTATTACTGACCTGAACTCATCTCCGATAACGATTGAATTTGTGACTATCCTGAATAACCCGAGATACAAAATGGCGTCAAACATGGACGTCCAAATTGAAAGGCAAGCGTGGCACTTGCCATCCCCTGAACATTCAGGTTCATAAAGGCGGCGATGTTATACATCTTACCCTTGAGTTTGCCACAGCCCTCCCCCCGGAAAATGTTCTATGGGCGCCCCTGACGTCAAGTCATCTTCAGTGGCGTATCTCGCTTTTTGTTTAGGCAATAGACAAAAATTCAAATGGAGGTGGTGTATTAAACGCTCTGAAGCTCGATTGCTTATAAATACCTCAAGGCTGTATGATTTAATGCCACAACGGGTAACGCTAGAGCGATCCATTCTGTACTAGTGTGACCTTGTAAGCCATTTTTTGCACAATGAAAGTGTTCTTTTACTCTAGAAGTATTACCAGGTCTTATTTAATACCTAGCCAGTCTTGCCCATAAGTTTCAGGAAAACCGTCCTATACCATACTCTCGCTGAAGTGTTCCAGAATCATTGGTGTGAGACCAGAAATAGATCTCACACCAGTTTTTGGTGAGACAGTTTTATGTTCAATATTTATGGCCGGCTGCAATAGCCAACAATGCTTCATTTTTTCAACAGTTTGACCCGATAGGCCAATTAGGCCATAAACATAGAGCCTCAGGTGTAGCCATGAGAGTGGTGAAAAATGTTTACCAATGGCAAGATGTCTGGGCGCATAGCCCTAAAGTCGGCTAATCAGAGCCAAACAGGCTTGTCAGACCTCAGGCAAAAAGAGGCGACAACCAGGATTCCGGTTCTGGACGTGGAGGTAGTAGATCGTATTTTCAACGAGATCCCATCATGTCTAAGGAGGCTCTTCTTAAAGAGCATAAGATGCTACATAGAGAAGGTGAGTTTACTGCCCAGCAGTGGAGGGATTATTACGATGAGGATCTCTGGAAGAAAAAAAGGGAGGCAAATGAGGCTGCCCTGTTTAAGGCAAAAAGTCAGAATAGTGCTTTCAGTTCTGACACTGCTGGTAAAGTTAGCAATGCTAACTTACCACGTGGTGCTCAGCTGGATGCTATTGCTGTACCAACGAGACAAGTTACGACTGGTCAGGCGAATGCTCCGGTAATTCCTGGACCAGATGTCTCCTCTGATTCTCAAATGGGACAAGGGAAGGAATTTGCTATTACTTCAACTGATCGGGCGAAGCATACTGTTATTCCCGAGTCAGTGGTCCCCGAGAGCATGCCCATCGATGATGGTAGCACTGTTCATGATAGATTGAAAGCGGAGATCGCTGAAGTTCTGGCGACAATCTCCCCCCTCCTCCAGAAATGGAGGTTGATGATTTCCGCCGACAACGTGCTAAACTTGCACGCCTTGAACTTGCGTTGAAGAGGGAGAAAGAAAAGATGAAGCCAGGTGAGTCCCCCACGAGTTCTTCTCGTGGGTTTTCTGCTGTTTCTGCTAGGGACCCCTTGCCTTCCGGTACTTTTCACGGTGTTGCTGCCAGTACTTCCAAAACCCCGGCTCGCTCCAATAGGAGCAGGAAGAGGACTGAAATCGATGAAGATGGATTCCAGCTTCCCACTAAAACTGCTAGGGCTTGCGGCCAAACTGTCACCGCCCCTATTCCCATCATCAAACCTGTCCTTGACATTGATGTCGATGCCCCTGACTCGAAAAATTCGTTGGATCATTCCCGCTAAGCCTCGCCCCCCTTTCTTCATGCTACCCCGTAATGATTGGGTGACCTAGGTCGCCACTCTAAAAACTATTGCTCCCTCCCTTAGAGGCGAGCTAAGAGGTGAATTTATTAAAATAGATGTAAAATCCGTCGATGAGTACAGAGAAATTCATCGAAAACTTATGACCGACAAAATTAATTTCCGAACCTTCCTCCTTGATAAATTTAGACCCTTAAAGGTTATTACCCGGGGCTTTCTGTCCCGAATGACCTCGGCTTGATCAAAATTGGTCTAGAGTGTCATAAATTAAATGTTATTAGTGTTATCGATCTGTCCCGTGGCTCTAAATCGAACAAAATCTCCATGCCTCTTTTCTACGTCCAACTCACAAAAACCCCTGAGGCTGAAGCTATTTATAAAATCACTAACCTCTTAGGAGTCCAAATTAAAGTTGAGATATACAAGGAGCGCAAAGGCGCTAGCCAATGCTTCATTTGTCAAAAATTTAGCCATACTAGCTCGGCCTGTTTTATGCCCCCCAAATGTGTGAAATATGCAGGTTCACATCTTTCGAGAGACTGCACCAAAACTTTCGAAACAAAATGCACTTGTGCAAACTGTGATGGGGACCACACTGCTAATTATCGCAACTGCCCCAAATTCCCCAAAACCCCTAAAGTAGCAAACCCCAGAACCTTCCAGAGTAAACCCGTAAATAATAACAGATCTTACGCTAACGCTGCAAATATAAATTTAAATCCTAATGATTTCCCAGCCCTTCCGTCTAAAGAGCCTGCACAACTTGGCCATGCCCCTGTGTCAGGCAACCCTTCCCTCCTTGAGTTCCAAGCCTACCTCCTTAAAATGGAGGGAAATTATGATAGAAAACTTATCTTAAAAGAATTTAAAAACTCTCTCCCTAAAATTAAAGAATCAATTAATGATATTGATAGGATCTACTGGCTGCATGAGAGTATTGTTACTCTCCACAGCCAGGAATAGTTCCTTTCCCTCCCTGCTCAGTTTCGTCCATCGCTCACCCTCCCTCCCTCCGCATTTTCCATTGGTCGGCTCTTAATTCCTTTCATCCCACCGCCAATGCTCGGCTGGTTATAGAATGTTCCTGGTTGTCGCTCTTGTTGAGTTTGTTGCTCTGCCTTGTCCAAGTGTGCATTCCCTTGTTTGCACCCCCCTTTCCCTTGTGTTTTTAAATTCCTGCCTTCTTTCGTCGGAGATGCTCTCCGTTTCTTCTAAATTCTGCGACTCTGTGGGGTTTTGAATCTCCGGTCCTCGGCATTCATCCCACACGAGCATATCCCTATGTTCTCTTTTCGGATATCCCATTAATAAACTTTCCTATCCTCCCTTCTTTTGCCCTTTTCTCATGACTAGGAGGTAAAACACAACGTTGCTTGTATCAGGTACTCCTTTGCCCCAGTAATACTTGGCTTGGCTTGAGGCGGCAACCAAGAGATAATATTACACAACTTCTACGAGAATAATCAGTTAGCAGTTATGAAACGAGTCATGAAGGAGTTAGTAAAGTCAGAAGTAAGAGTGAGATTTTCTACGATTGTACGGAGGCAATACAAACGGAAAGTCATGACGACTTCTGCGGAATCCAGAGGCAAATGTGAAATGACAATATCCTGATTTCAGGTTCCAGAAGTGTTCGAGAATACAATGAGCGGATGCAGTACGAGTAAAGAGCCCAACAAGTAGAGTTAATGCCAGTACGATACGCAGATGCAAGAATTGTAGTCTTTGGACAAAGCTGAAAATGAAGGTATGTGCCCATTAATAATTGTTCAAGGTCTTAAATACATTTTAGGCATTTTTAAGCCATAGTCTCACACTTGCGCTCTCCTTAGCAAATAAAATATGCAAATTGTGTAATGAATTTAATAATTAATCAAATGCTGTTAATAAATGATTTTATTTGTAAAGTTAACAATGGTGCAATTAATGGAGTAGTATTATGTTAATAAATATTCTTTAACAGAACTCTCGCTAAAGATAAAATTGGAGAGTTAACAGCGGCACACAACGCAATGTGCAATGGATTCCACGATTTACGATAATTTACGGCCATACTTAGATAAATCAATTTAATATTATGTTTGCATAATTTTCATATGATGGTATATTAAATAATCAACGCAACTAAGAATAAATAAACTTTAATGTTGTATTCTCAAAGGTGCGGTATTAATTGTAATCAACGCATTAACAATCTTAATAAAGTAATAGTCTAAAAGTTTGCTGTATATTTTACTTTTGTGCATCACAATTGGTAACAATCATAATGATAAATTGAGCTTGAGTTGGTGGTTATAACAGTTTGCAGAGTGCGGAGGACTTTGATCGTGTAGGCTTCTGTCAAAGACAGTGGCAAATATTTCTCGAACTTACGGCTATAAATTTGGAAACCTTTCGAAGCGCCAGAGTCGGCGCATTACCTAATTCAACATAATTTTTGGCCCTCTTCATGTTGAAGAGAAATATTAAAATCAGAGTACTTCCAATGATTTCTTGAGATTTTGAGGTATGACTTTCAAATGTGAATCTTAAGACTTCCCTTAAATCTGGCATTTGTAAGAGCCAACATTGCTACATATTTAAAAGAAAAAAAGCTAGAAATTGATCGAGAATTTTATCTTCAAGTATGGAACATTGCTTGAAATGAATTATTAGTCTTAGCAGCAGCTGTTGTTATAGCACTTAGTATAACCTTTTAGCTTAAAGCACACGCATTTTAACAATTGGGAACTTATTACATTAAAGTGCAAAATGATTGAAGCTTTTGAAATCTTTACACGAATTTAACACTGTATTTTTACTATCAATTATCAAGCATTTCACTCTCGAAAGCAATCTCTAAATTTTGCTGACATTTGAAATAAACAGAAAATCTACATTAAGATAAAATATCTTACCCCGTAGAATTATCGAGATTCCCTCTTTTGCAAAAAGCACATTATTGGGAATCACTCAGGCAAGAAAAGAGAGATACAAAAATCCCTAAAAGAGCAGAATAATGGGGAATAAAGAGATAGCTCGTATCTCATGCATGATTAATTTGTAAGCATCAAAAGTATCGCAGCTTGGCTTAATGCCCCATTTAGGAAGCTATTAACTTTAATAATTCTCACTTTTGGGAGAGTTTATGTAAATTATTTCAATTTATGGCTCTAACAGGGTAACAGACGTAGTAAATTAATTATTCTTAAAAGCGAGAGAAAAATAAAAAATAATAATAGTTAATTTTAATCTAAAATATCTTATACTAGCATTTAAGCCTGTCAAAGACAGGGAAACAAGCACTCATTAAAAATCAACCTGTAACATTAATAATTTTAATTGACAATGAATGGTGCGTTTTGTTGAAAATAGTTTTATCTATTGAAAAATGGTCCAGTTAGGTTCTATCCTATGGTCGAGTTTCAGCCTTTTATGTCACCGATGGGGAGGAGGCTTCGGAGATTTTAAGATACTTTACCCTTCCCCTTCATTCCGGAAGAAAACTCAGATTGAAAATCCGACTACATTAGGTTCTATCCAATCGTCGGTATTATGTGCTCAGATTTAACCTTCTATATCACCACTCTTATGAAGGGTTTGGAAAGACTATTCGAGAACCCTTACATTCTCGGCTCCAAGAGAAAGAGGTGTAAATCGAATATCCGTCTCCGTTAAGTTCTGTACAGTAGTTGATACTATAATCGTGCAAAGATTCCGCTTCTAGGTCAATGGAGGATCTTAAAGACTTTTCAAAAATCCCATTTTCTCCGCCCCTTGAAAGGGGTAAATCAAAAATCCTGCACCATTAGGTTTTGTACCGTAGTCAATACTATTAGTATGCAAGAATTCAGCTATGTCACAGGGGGAGGGAGATCTTTTAGAATGTCTCGAAAGGCAAAAGTTGTTATACAATTATATATAGGGATGCACAAAATAAGCACCCCCTAGCTGTCCTGCAAGATACGAATTTCCAGCTGTTCTGTAAAAATTAGAATATTAAATCTTGATATTTAAAGAGTTTGTGAGGTCTAAATAACCTTTCGATTATTATTTCCCTCCGTTTGTATTACAATTTATGTTCTCTTAAACAAACAATTCTAACTCGTTCGGACCAATCACCGAGTTAATCAGCAATTTTTTCGTTCCTAGTGTAGAATAGGAATGAGTTTCGGATCGCGAGAGTTTGGTTTCAGTGGGTTCTTGAGTAGAAAGCTTTTTTTGAGAATTGTAAAGGAAAGGAGGAGGTAGGATAGGTTGAAAGTTGAATGATTAGAGTAAGAATGTGATTTGGAGGAGTTCAGAATGTGGCCGGCAGCCTAGTGGAACAATATCCATTTAGACACCACGATAACTAGGAAGAGTCTAGTATCCGGGGTTTGGCCGCAATATGAGACGAGGTAACAGAAAGCCAGTGGCAAGCATAAAAGCTTTATCATCGCCTCCATTTAAGAATTATCACACGGCAAGTGATTTGTAGTATCTTGTATATGTGTAATTTATTCTGGGCATGTGCAATAATAAGTAGGGTCTATGTTATCAATTGCTTTAAATAGCCATCTGCTGTAATTTCTGTAAAGTTCACAATAAATTAAGTTTGATTTAAAACAGTGTCGTCCTGTGTTATTGCCTTTGGACTGAAATGTTTAAATATCGAAGACCCATATTTTTTATTCATGCACACGAGACATAGCGGGAGTAACAATTTAAGTGGAGTACGCACTAATAAGAGCATGTCTGAATAAAGTGTCCAGAAAATTGCTCCCCCAGCTCTTAAATGGAATTTCTCGAAAATATTTACTGATGAAAGAAGGAATTTATATATATACAGGGTGTCTCAAGAACATTGACCTCAACTTGTATTCCTTAAATATTGATTTTAGACATATATAATAAATTACAAAGTTGCGTAAAAAAGGGTACAGAATTTTATGAAATCGATCAAAATTTTCAAGCGAATTAAATTTTAAGAAATACAAAATTGAAATTTTTGTACGGCCCCCGTACAAAAACATTTCCAATGAGCAAAATGTGCCCCATACACTAATAAGGTAATGTACAAAATTTCAGCATTTTATCATAAAAAGTCTCAGAGATATGAAAAGACGAAAATGCTGACTTAAACCACTTTTCGATGTATCGACATGGGCTCTCAGAGGGGGAAAATCATGTCGGCAGATCCCGTTTCAGGGGTCATGCACAAATTATGAAAGAAAACAATGATTACATAAATAAATAATGATTTTGCTATTTATTGGTACAAAAGTATCTACAATGAATAATAACTTTACACAAAATTACAAAGCTTATTCAAAATATTTTCCATCCATGCCAAAGATCCATTAAAGATAAGAGGGCAGATATTATTTGCTTATGATGCATTTCTGCGTTGCGTCATTTGCACTTTTGCTAGAAAACATTTACAAAACATTGCTAGAAACATTTACATTTTAATGAGTGATTAATCCCTCACCAACTTTATTTAAACATATCTCTGGTACTTTTTATGATAAAATGCTGAAATTTTGTACATCCCCTTATTAGTGTGTGGGGCATATTTTATTCATTGGAAATGTTTTTGTATGGGGGCCGTATAAAAATTTAAATTTTGGATTTCTTCAAATTTAATCCTCTAAAAATTTTTATCGATTTCATAAAATTCGGTACCTTTTTTACGCAACTTTGTAATTTATTATATATGTCTAAGATTAATATTTAAGGAATAAAAGCCGAGGTCAATGTTTTTGGGACACCCTGTATATATATATATATATATATATATATATATGTCTGCAATCACATAGTGCTGTTCGAGAACGAAATTGGCGATTTTTTACAATGATATGGACTGATATGGACACAATTGCCTCCGTGATAAATTATTCAATTTTTTAAATTGTTAAATATGTTTCTTGCTGCAAACACTATCCTTTATGTGACCCCCCAAAGGAAGAAATTACTTTAATTGAAATCCGAAGAATATGGTGTCCAATCGATTGTTGTCCTTATTGATTTGCTGTAATAAAGAGCAATGGCTATTGATGAAATCTTCACTAACCTGATAACAACACGCATCTATTGAAGTCGAGCACCATTTTGTAGGAACCAGGATCTCTGCTCTGTTTCTTCAAAGGTATCATGCATTAGATAAACTATTAATTTTAAAGTTGGGAAGTTTTTACTGATACCATCTGTGAGACTAAAAACTGAGACCACAGATATGTCATAAAGTTGAACATTAAAACGACAGTAGGAATCAAGTGATGAAGAATAGGCCCGATGCAACGATGCCAAAATTGACACTAAATCGAACCACTTATGACGGATAAATACAAATTAGAACTGAGACGCAGTCTGATGAAGTGGGCCAGAACCAATCAAGGACTAGCTCTTGAACTGGAATTCACCGTTGTGGGGCTAAGCAACGACCAATCAAGTACGGGGGGGTCAAGAAAGAAAGTGTGTTTCTCTGAAATCATGCTAAAGAAGGTGCCTGAAATTGTAAGATATAGTTGCCGGGTAATTTCTTGAAAACCAAGGACCAAAAGACTGGCAAAAAAGATCGAGATGCAAAATTTCTGTGAGTGTGCGATAAAAAACGTTGAGAAAAGTCAACCGGAGTCCAATAAGTCAAGGGACCAAGCCGTGCAGTGACGATGCACTAATCAAGTGATGGACCACCCGTGTCACGTGCAGTCGATGTATGTTTCCATTTCTGTATGCTCATAAGTCGAGTATTGAAAGAATTGATATTTGATTAATAAGGTTGATCACCGCTGTGATCTCAAACTCTGATCTCAAACAGTAACGCTAATCTAGAAATAGTGAGACTTTGGTCTCACATTGATAAAAAAATATTGAAATTATATCGTGAGTAACAAGGTAACGTTTGTAAATAGTAAAGTGAGTTGTCAGTATAACTAACATAAAAAATGGATTTTAAATATTACAAAAGAATCCTTAATAACCAGACTAATTGTATTTTACTTTGCGGTAACGGTAACTAGTCTCACTCAAGAAGAAATTGGAGGGTTATTGAATTCACAACGCAAGCTTAATAAGGTAGCATATTACATAAAATATTTAAAAAATTAATAAAGATTATTTAAGGAGCTAGTATCAGAGTATATTATAATTATCACTACAAACCCTATAAGCAGTGTTGCAGGAGTGCAAGTAACAAACAATATAAAACAAACACGCAATCAGAAACTCGTTGAGCAAACATCAAATAGAGATAAAAACATACCAGTATATATACTGCTATGCTTATTATGTAGCAGGATATACAGCTATGTTTATTATACAGCAGTACACAGCTAGAAGTACCAGGCTTGAACACAGCTAGAACAACCTAGCTAGTACACAACTAGAACAACCAGGCATGAAACGAAATTAGTAATCTTCTTCCGAAGAAAAAAATCAGAGCAGTAACAAATCAAGTAACATAGAGTTTTCGTAAACAAAATAAACTAAATATACACAAGTATCTGAATAGATGTTTAAATTGTGATCACAATTTAAACATCTTGTGCAAGTTTTTTAATTTTTAAACGTTTTACATATGTTATAATCGTTTAAAAATTAAAAAACTTGCATAGTATATAGAATCAAATCAAATCCATAAATTCAGTTAAACGTACAAAACGGGAATCTATTAATTTAAAAAATATATAATAAAAAGTCATGAACTTTTAAGAAATAAACATTAATAGGCCCGATGAAATTTTCCATTCCTTCAAGGTCATTGAATCAAAAATGTTCATGATTGCATGACTCACTGAGTTCCGTATAAAATCACTTTCAGACACTAAGGAGAAAAAAATGTGCTTACCAAACTGCTCGCTGTGCACGCATGTCTCAATTTAGCTTTAAGCGTTTCCGAAAATGTAAGAATATACGTTTTTAGCTCAATGTCGTACATTGCACGAAAAACATAATAAAAGGATTGACAGAACTGTGATGAAAACCTTTCCAGAAAAGTTTCTGTATGAACCTATTTGATGCATATAATTGAGTGCAATATGTGAATTAATTACGTTTAAAAAAATTAATTGCTATGCATCATAGGAATTTAAATGGAGACACAATTTCATTTTATATCAACAATGCCTTCTATATATATATATATACAGGGTGATTAAAGAAAGATTGGTCAAACTTTAAGAGGAGGTAGTTCACACCAAACCAAGCATTTTCCGTCAAAATTTGTCGGGTCGGAAATGAAACACAAGGCGTTGCAGGGTGCTTACTCGTTGGGAAGCGGCCGCTCCACAAACTCAAAGTCGCCATTCTGGTTGTTAGTTTCTGGTTGAAGAACAAAACCACGTATGCAAATGTCATCTGGGAAAGAAGAAGAACCCTTATGCAAATTTTCGCAACACTGAATGCACGGCCTTATCAGTTTGCAACAGTTATTCGCAGTCACAACTTTTGAGAGGCAGATCGCCCAATGTGTCGTGTGTTGGCTTTTTTTTGTGGCGATATCTAAAGCGTCTCGTCTATGACACTCCCCTTGATTCTGAAGAGGAGCTCTTTGCCAGAATTTCGGCCTCTGCTGCCGAAGTGCGCCACATACCTGATATGTTTGAGAAAGGTCCCCAATCCCTCCATCGCCGCTGTGAGACGTGCATTTAGGTTGACGGTCACTCTTTTGAGCCGTTACTACAATTAGTTTTCATTAAATGTCATTTTATTACTACTAAGTCACTCTTGTGTTTTCGCCTCACCTCATCGGTTTCACCATTAAGCGCCCACTGACGTCTTTACGTTTAATTTCGTACCCGGTAAACTATGACGAAAAATGCTTTTGGTTTGGTGTGTACTATCACCTCGCAAATGTTGGCCGTTAATTTACATTGTATCATTGTATATATATAAAGTACAAATTATATATATATATATATATATATATATATACACGTACAGAGGGAGAGAGCAACTGAGAAAAGAAAAACAACGTACAATTATAATTTTGTAAGTCATTTATGCAATATCTTATACCAAACTAAAACTTTGATAATTTGAGTTTTAGAACTTGAAAATAAAATCATTTTAGGATTTTATTTTATGAAATTTTCTTGTTCTTTACCAACAAACTATTTTCGTCCACCAAACGTCAAAACAAGTTTGCAAAACTATTTAATGTAAGTGTCAGTCGTCAAACCTTTAAAATTGTTAAGAAAGTAATGTATAAAACCTGAATTTTTGCATGATCTCAGCTCAGCGTGTGATATGCCTGAAGGCAAAGTGCAAAACATTTTAATAAAATATATGTGGTGTTCCATTCTGTAGACGATTTTTATCAAACTCATTTCATCTCTTTGTTTCATTTGACAAAAAGAAATTAGCAACACTAAATACAGGCTAACGGCTCTACCGTCCTGAAAACACCGGTTCTCGTTAGATCACCGAAGTTAAGCAGCATCGGGCGCGGTTAGTACTTGGGTGGGTGACCACCTGGGAACACCGCGTACTGTTGGCTCATTTCAGTCGACGTAGTGGCCGAACGGTCAAGGCGAGCGTTTCCAGCGATTGATCGGCTGCCACGTTGTGGGTTCGAGTTCCACGTAAGACATGGATGTTTGTGTTGTTGGGCGCAATGTGTTCCCACCCCCACTGGTGCGCTGGGGCAACGTCTTTGACCGCCAAGAGGTTCATTGTTTTGGCCGATGTATAGGCGAAGATGAAAGAGTCAATGCCTGGCCATTGGAAAAAAAAAACACTGAATACAGTATATTTCTCAACTTATTATTTATGAATTATTATCTATAGTTATGGTCTGGTTATAGTAATTATTTAAGTAAATAATTAAAATATTAGGATATGTATGCAAATGCAATAGAAGTTCGCTTACTGGGATCATTTTTATTAAGTTTTGAGGAACTTCGAAAAAATTTCTTCCAGTCTGTTTTTCCCCATTAACAAATTATTTTTCCTTTCGCACCCATTCTTTTTTTGGACTTTGGGTGTGTTATTTCTCTTACACTGACAAAGGGAGAACCAGCGTATCCTAGAAACAGCTGTATGCTGTATTATTTTGCTATTTGTGCTTTTATATGTTGCTCAAGTTTTTTTATTCTTCTCACAAAGATATATATATATATATATATATATATATATACATAAGTAATAATAAAAATAATTAATTCAAGTAATCGTGAAATATTAACATCACCATAGAAGCAAAACCAGGGCCATAATGCCCATAATAGAAAAGATCAGCACCAGCCCAAATTCGAAGATTAAAAAGAATTAAATTCATCTTCAGGTCTGAGTATTTAATTCTAATTAACCCAAACAAATGCCTGTTTCAGAATGGGCAATAGTACATTACTATAAATGTCCAAACTCAGACTACAGGCACCAAAAGATGAAAAAATTGGAAAAGAACGGTAGGCTCAAGGACGTCGTCTCTGTATCTTTGAACGGTAACCAACCCTGTGTCAAAGATGTGGAGGTCTGTGCGGCCGTCCATCATGATGCCTGCCCAGACCATGACTCCCCCAAATGGAAAACGATGTCTTTCCGTGATGTTTCCCGGATGAAAACGCGTTCCATTTTCTCTCCAAATCGTGGTAAGACGCGAATTAGTTTGCAGGCTAAACCTGGACTCGTCACTGAACATGAAATTTCCCCACTGTTGTCCACTCCACTACCGATGTTCCAAACTCCACTATAAACTCGCGTGTTTCTGTGCAGACTTCAGCGCGATGCAAACTGCTAGTCGTCTGGCATAGAGACCAACGTGTCTGAGTCTCCTGTAAACAGTTTATCTCGGAACAGTGACTCCTGCGGCGGATGTCGAGCTGAAACCAATTGGCTGGCAGAACGGTTACTCTGATGTCACGCAGTTATCACCCAGTCTTGTCGAGCGGTTATTACCCTTGGCCGACCTGGTACTGGTCGTCGGGTAACGTCTCTAGTGGTTTGGAACCTCTGCCACAGTCTGGAGATCACACACTGAGACACATTCAGAATTCGAGACGCTTCGGTTTGGGATCGACAGGATTCCAGCATTCCAACAATTCGTTCCTTCAAAAACATGTCCAGTTGGCATCTTTGTGACATATTTCGTCCTTTTTGATTGTTAACAACGCTCCGTACCACAGCAACTGCGAAATTCTGTCTCAACTGGCCATAGCGTTCGAGGCCGTTTTATACTCGTTGCGACGTGCGCCAGTGATTTGCACATGTCGACGTCGACTGAACTTTTTAGCATATGCACAAGGATCACGGATTTACCTTCGTATCATGATTCTCCACAACTGATTGTGAACCATTGTATCCATTATGCTTAACTTTTGGACATGAATGTATATATGTATATATATATGTGTGTGTGTGTGTGTGTGCGTGTGTGTCATGCATTTTAGGAAAACTAAGAACGATAAATATCATTCAAATTTCTTAATTCTATTTCTGTTATACATCATATCAAAATAAAACTTTGAAAACTTTCGTTTCAGAACGTGAATATTATTTTGCAACTTTAGTTTTGTGATGTTTTTCTCCTTACTAGAATTTTTTTCACCAAACGTTAATACTAGTTTGCAAGACTGTTTATCAGAAGTGTCAGTCGCAAAAGCTTCAAAAACATTCAGGAAGTAATGCAGAAAACCTGAATTTCCTCAGCGTTCTCCATGTAACATGACAAGCGCCGTGCCAGTAGGGGTAGTACACAAAATTTTAATAAAATATGAAAAGGTTTTATTTCAAGAGGAGAAGAATTTTATGAAAGTGCTTTCACCGACTACTCTTTTAAATGAAAGTGAACGCCAACACTACAACACACACGAATGTATCTAAAAATGTTGTGCTTAAGAGGGGATTTCTTTTGTGAGTGGGTTATATTTATATTAACTGTTGAAACAATTTATCATTTATATATATATATATATATATAATATATATATATATATATATATATATATATATATATATATATATATATATATATATATATATATGGTTATATATATATATATATATGGTTATTATAAAATTTAGTATTTTTAATAATATTTCTGTTTTAAACTTTGATGTTATGAACATTTGAAAAAAAAACTTTGTATAATATTACCAAGAGAGAACACAATTTGAAAACATATTTTATAATAAAAGAGCCTTCTATAAACACAGATGCGCAAGCTATAATAAAATTGTCACGAACTTTAAATTTAGAAATGACTTTAGAAAATGCTTAAATTTTAAAATGAGGAAATGCTATAAATTTACAACGTGTTGATATTTAGAAATTAATTTGTAGCTTATTGGATAAATATTTAGCCTAAATAGTAAGCCTAAAATCAAAACTTTACCTCCTGATTTGTTTTTGGATATGTTATCCCCTACATATTAGCCATGTAAGGAATTTTTAATATTTTCTCATTTACTGCCCTACAAACTTCAAAACAAGATGGGGGGGGGGGGTTCACAACAATCGCGTTGGCTGCTACCACACGGCAACTGGCAACATTTTCATAAGTTTGGAGACATTTTTGTCAGTTAGACAGTTAGTCAGTTAGTTTTGTCAGTTTTGTCAGTCAGACATTAAAAAAAGTCGCCATATTTTCACCAAATTTCTCGCCACGGTTCGATGACTAAATTATCCGAAATTTAAGGGCTAACTTGAAGTAAATAAATATCTTCTACCTCAATGATTTTATTGGCTATTTCGTAATATTATATATAACGTAAAAATGCATATCCAATATGGCAACGAGACAACTTATGCTTAGAAAAATGTTTCAGCTTTGCAGTGCAATGTCTACATTTTTTTGACAAAAGTGCATTAGTTTTTAGTATTTTAGGTCTAAAATAAAGGAATGTTTCGACCTAGAAATTAAAATTTTTAGGGGACCTTCCTCCCCCTATTTGTGAACAATCCTAAATATTTTATCACAATTAGACGAACATCTTATATACAAAAGTTATTTTAATAAGGAAGAGGAGGAAAAGAAGAAAACTGTACATTTACTACTTTTATCTAATATTTAAAAAATTTATCTGTCTCGCTTTTGAAGATACAACTATGTGACTATAATATTCTAGACAACTCTAGCGCCATTCAACTAGCCATCTCAAATTCTTTATCCACTGTAGTTTTAGCGATATAGGTATAGGATATGTAACTTAAAATCATTTCTGTAATATAATGTCTTGCAATGCTCTCGCCCCGTGTCACAATCGTGACACTTAACAACATAAAATACTGCAAGTATTGGTTCACCATTAAAAAACTGTACAAAAGCAAATATGGACGATATTAAGGTGTGAAAATTATTCCTTTAATATTTTGGATCTTCTCCTAAATAAATTCAATATTTCATGAAATATTAGTTTTATTTATTAGTATCATTCCCTTATCATCTTTTGAAAGTAGTTATTTTAGGATAATTTTTGAGCTTTTAGGGAAATTTGTTCAGAAATATGTCATATTACCCACATTGCATAGAGAAACTGACTGATTCAAATGCTTTTAAAAGTGAGATCATGCCATGTTTTAATGATTTTGCATTAATTTATGCGATTATAGGTTATTTGGAAACTTTTTATACGCCAGTTTTTAAATTATTTTTAAGCACATTTTAAGAATTTTTTAACTTTGTGTATCTTATTTTGAGTACAGGCAAAGCATGTGATCTTTGCCTTAGAAAATTGACTCTAAGTAAGTGTCTTCTATAAGAACTGCGATATGCAGAAGGAAAAATAGGACACAGTTAAACCATTTTAACTAACACCTCTGTGTAGAATTAAGGGATATTTGTACTCCTGCCGTGAGTATGCACCATGTCGGATAACAAAATATTGTCGGAAAAGTAAAAATCAACAAAATAACCGAAAGTAAACTTTTTCAGATTGCTAAGATAAACAGAAGAGTCATCAGTGCAAATAGGTTCGCGATTCTTCTATCTGTAAATATCTGTAAGCCGACCTGAAACTAAAATCACGCCTTCTATGACAAAGAAAACCCCATTTTTTTCCTTGAATGGGGGGGGGGTTCTTTGTTCATTTCATTTGCAAGAGAGACACAAGTGTCCTTGACATCACAACTAGACGGTTTGTACGTTGGTACGGATTTCATCAAAAAGTTACGTTCTCGGAAATCGTGACGTTGCTACATGGCTTTTATTTTTTATTCTAAACAGATGCATAAGGCGTTCTTTTTTTTCAAATTTGCTGTAATTTCGAAGTTGAAGCTTTTAAAATAGGTCCTTCCTTTAAAGCCTATCGGCTGGTGGAATTCACTGAGGTTTGCATCTTAATCTTCTGAGTTATACAGAGCGATTACGTTTATAAATTTGTGTTTGAAAATCATTTCTTCATTTTTTTTTTTGTTCATTTGTCTTTGTTTCATTTTTTTATTTTATTTTCTTGGTATGGGGTGTTCTAAAAAGAACGTGATGTTACGATATTCAAAATTAAAAAAAGGTTCCTGTGTAGTGGTGAGTGTAACCGCGAGTGTGTCCACTTTCAGGGAGGTTATTCATTTTGAAAATTTGAATGAATTAATGCAATTAATTCTTGCTTTAAATTCCGGTTAACGCCTGGTACATTTTCTAGTCATTCATAATTATATGCTAACTTATTCAGGCCATAACGTTATTTACTATAGTTTTTTTAAATACATCCTATGAATCTGAATAAAATTTT
The DNA here is from genome assembly GCA_951213105.1 of Amaurobius ferox. Classification (NCBI taxonomy): domain Eukaryota; kingdom Metazoa; phylum Arthropoda; class Arachnida; order Araneae; family Amaurobiidae; genus Amaurobius; species Amaurobius ferox. The sequence continues at coordinate 151,760,018 of OX578133.1, read as the reverse complement.
AATGTATCATTTTTTATCAATAATTATCCTAAAATCATTTCTAACTCAGATATTATTGCCTTATGTTTAACAATATATTTGCACAAATCTTTTAACTAAGTACCTTTGAAGTATGGAACAAAATTCGATGAAATAAATTGACATTTCAAATTAACAATTCCAAATAACCTTCTAAACCCATTTCCTCTAATCCTTCCTCTAAATCAGTGTAAATTACGCTTGAGTAATGGTCGATTTGGTGAATGCATGTGCGAAGCATAATTTTAGCTCCAAGTAAGTGATGGACGGATGAATAATGCCTCATTTAGTATAAACTATCTGACCGAGATGTACCTTCGCTTCAGTATTTGGGTCAAATAAATTGGGTCCCAAATCCGTGATCGTCCGTAAAGTTCCAACACAAAACTACCCATCCCATTTTACCTCAGAAAGTTGTAAAATAGAAATCCTTATCGCTGCATAAATGAGGGGAAAAAATTCCGAAAGCGGAAAGTCATAAATATAAATCTTATGGTATCTCAATGGCCATATGCTCGAACATATATATGAATTTATCTATATATTTTTACATTCTCAACCACTCGTTTATATTTCACAACCGTGACTTTTATCGATGTCTGGCAGGAAGCAGAATGAAAGGAAAACACATTTTTACAGCATTGGGCAAATATTGAGCTATCATGGAAATACTTGTACGGGTGGTTCTTTAAAGAAGAAATACACAAATTGTGGTTTAAATGGGATAATATGTTTTATTAATATTCAAAACATATTCATTTTTAACTAATACTCCAGAATTTATTTAATTAATTATGTTAAAGGCTTGTTATTAACATTGGAACACAGTCGGTCTTCGGTGTGAAACATATCTATATGGTAATAATAGAAAATAAAAAAATAAAAATTAATTTTCCATTTCGGTCTGCTTTCTTCATTTTTTGATTATTTCGATTTTAGTCATTGGTCAGCAATTTTATTTGACGAAGTTAGCTCATATAGACTCTGAAACCAGTTGATTTCTTCATACTTGTTTTTCACTTTTATTCCTTTTTTTCTCAGCCTTTTGCCATCGTTTTCAACTATTTTTGGTGACAAAAAAATTTTTAAACTAGTGTTTTTCTGGTAAAATTTTATCTTCTAAGTCAGGGAGGGAGTCTAGTCTTCTAGGTTAAAAGAGGGGCTTCTAACTGATCTGGATATATTTTTCGGCCACCCCCTATTTTTTCAAACCCCAAGTGGATAAATCGAAAATATAGCTTTGTTAGGTTTTGTATCGTAATCAACACTAAAAGTTTGCATAGAGTCAGCCTTCTAGATCACCTGGGGGCTTCTAGGAAGATTGGTAAGACAAAAACACGTTAGATAATTATATATATTTATACCCTGAATCCAGTCTCATTACTTGAAAAAGTTTCATCAAATTACATTCTGTGTTTCAGTAGATATTGTGCTTGGAATCGTGTATATTGGAGTTTTTATTTTTATATATTAAAACTGTAAAAAATAGGGAATCCATTTAAGCATGATCTTGCTCCTCATTAAACTTAATGATCAAGTAAAAAAAAGTATTTACATTGCAACTATCCAAAATTAAAATTTCTAAAATATAAAATCTGTAATTTAATTACACTTCATTTATTATTAAAGTAATCTATATTATTACATCGGAATGAAATACTAAAATAAATACTTACAACGTCCATAGCTCTTTCGTCAGCACCATTAGCTAGTAAAAATTGATATATTTCTCCCCTATCAGGTAAAAAAGCAGCATAATGTAGGGCTGTGCGACCTTGCTACAAAAGAAAAATAATTATATAAAACAACATGTAGTAGCAGTATAAAAGACACTTTTATATCTTAAATTACACTAAAGTCCCCTTAGATTACACTAGTAATTCATCAGGTTTAACCGGCCAGTCTACAATTTTCAAATAAGTCAGCTGTCTATATTAAGCATATGTTAATTATTGCATTGATACTTTGAACTGTACAGGGGCCCATTGCTAGCTTGTCGAATACTAGATGGCGCTCCTATAACATGGATCAAGGGGATCCATCAGACCAGTGGTTAACGCGCAAAGATTGCACTCGGACAACCCCGGTTAAATTCCTGGATCTCCCCCAAATTATCCCCATGTTGACGCGGAGTACGGGAACGTTTAATATGTAGTTCTGAAAGCCTTTCCGAGAGGTTGGTGGTAGGAAAAGAAGGATACGGTTCCTGTGGATGTCGCCCCCGCTGGTCTAAATTAGGTAGCACTGATTCTGTCGTCCAAACAGATACCTTACACTTTCGGGTAGGTCGGACGGTGAGTTGAAAAAAAAAAAAGAATTACGATCGACAAGCTTGAAATTGGCCCTTAAATAGTTCAATGTATCAATGTAAAGCTGTTATAGGGCCCCAAAACTTACAAAAAGAAAATATAGATTAATTTTAATTTAATTTTATTAGAATAAATAACTAAAATGAATACTATTAAACTGTGTAGGGGATGTAGGTAGTATATAGAGTCAAAATTATACATATACAAATTTTCCAAGAGATGACTAAAATGTACCAATTAAATGGTTATTTTATACGTAATTTTTAACTTTAAAAAGAATAAGATTCACCCCATAACTCTAGAATAAACCAATCTCGATATATTTCAGTTTCCTCATTTTTACCACGTTGCCTTTGAAAATACGTCCAGTGGCAAAATGAAAACGAAAAATTGAATTAAAACTGTAAATTTAGTGTAATTTTAAATAACTAACCATGTTATTTTGTGCAATTAAACTTAATTTAATGAATTATGATAGAAAAAAAATAGAAAATTAATTTGAGTCTGTATTGAATGCCATGTGCAGCCCACATCAGATATTTTTGTTTAATGTAAGTAGAACTAAACTGAATACATTTTATTTAAAATTCATTATCAAAACACATTAAATTAAATATGCATCAAGTCTCTCTAGTATAGGGGAGATTTGATACGATTGCAGTTGGCCATTGTAAATGTTTTATTATAGCTCGAAAACTAATAACTTTAATTGACTGCAAACAATTATTTTATGAAAGTAAAAATACATTTCATCATTTAAGCTATAAGTCTCATTTAAATAAATTTTACATAAAAACAAAAGAAATCGGAAACTGTATCAAACGTCCCCTACTGTAAGATCTCAACAAATTATGTTAATGTATTCTTGTGGAGTCCTGCTTCATTAATTTGATGACATTCCTCTATATAGCAGTCTTGGCATAAACTGGAAACCATTATATAAATAATTAAAATAATTTGGATAGATCCCAGGATTTCAGGATCAAGTTATTGGGTGGGGATTACATAGCTCTTTTTTTCTTCCATAGCCCTTTTCAAGATGCATAACACCATCACCCGGTGTTATGCATCTTGCTTTCTCGTACAGATGCCTCTTAGCACAGTCAAAACCGCTTTACAGGCATGCTAAGAATTATTTCAACAATGGGTTTTGTTTGAATGAGCGCCTTTTAAAAATATTCAGATTCCTTTTGGATTTTACTACGATCAATAAATTAGCTTTGTCCTGCATCTTACATAATAAAGAAAGATGTCTGTGTGTGCAGTCTGTAGCGCTAAATCTAAGCATTTTACGGCCATGAAATTTGGAACACGGGTACTTACAGACCCGAATAGGTGAACCTCGGGGTTAATTTTTTTTTATTTTTGAATTAGTTTTTAAATTATTTAATGTTTCCTACCGATTTGCAACGATTTGGCATATTCACACAAATCAATTCCTTATCGACCTAAAATATTATCGCAGAGTTTACATATTATCACAGGGCTACGCATAATAGATGGGTTCTTGCTATTCGTGATGGAACTTTCAGAGTTCTCTTAGAGATTTTTTGCTTTGAGGAGATCGGGTTTTTTCCTTCTATTTTTTTCTTTTCCTAGTTCTAGTTTATAATATAGAAATGAAAAAATTTACATAAGTTAGGTAATTATTTAGTAATTCTAAGCATATCTTGTAATAAATTCATAATGGTGAACACAAGCAATCAAATCGATAAAAATAAATTTATTGATAACTTCAACAAACAGAACGCGAATTTTATTGGCTTTTGTAAGAAACGATTATAATTCAGTATAATGGATACCCATTATTTCCCTAACAACGTATTATAGGAACTTAATAGAACGTTACAAATCCTATATGGCATTATAGGCAATAATCATGTTCATGATTTCAGCACGGCTAGTGTGTACTATACAAAACCTAAATGTACATATTTTCTAGCCTTTGTTTGATAAAGTACTGTCCTAATTAACATTCGAACTCCTTGGAACATTGAATCTGACGATCAGGATTTTATTAAATGAGCCATCCCGGCTAGTTTCAGAATATAGCATTTTCCTAATTTTGAAGCCAAAGTACTCTGCCTCAAAATTAAGAGGAAAGAATAATTCTTTGTATTTAGACGCTATCGCTGAGTTTGAGTGCAAAGTTGTACACGTGAAAATTTCTAACTTTTAAGATTTTCAATTTTATTTATACAAATTTCATAACAAAATATAGATGTAAAGATAATGCTATAGTTTCAAAACATCCTCGCCAAATATTTACGAGTATCTTAAAGGTACTTACATTTGAACTTTATTATCACTCTGACAATTATCTTATCTTACATTAGTTAAATTGAAAGCAAGAAATATAACGATTTAAAAAGAAATATGAATGTTTTCTTACATTTTATTGGGTATATATATAGTAAATTTATCCCCAATTCATTCTACTAAATACCTACTTTCATTTTAACTATCACTTTAACTGCTATATGGCTAGATATAAAAACTTAATGTCTTCAATTTGAGATGAAACTTACAATAAAGCTTCCATTTGGAAATACTTATTGTATTTTCAACATTGTTTTCGTAGGAAATAAGAAGTACTATAAATGAAACAAACAACTGCTCCTGGGCGATTTATATGAAAATTTAACGCACAATCAAAAATGTATAAAACTCTATAAAGGTTAAAACTTTATTTCCTTAGATCACTACTTTCCAGAGTCTCGTGGGAAAACATTCTCTCTCACTTATAGCCTTTGAGAAAAGAAACTGCAAAATAAATATATCTGATATTTCTAAAATATGGCCTTCTCCTTGAACAATAAATGTCATGGATGATTTAAAAACGTGAGCCTTGCTTCATGGGGTCCGACAGTTCAGTTTTAAAATTGAATCGCATGTTGTAAGAAGGCGGAGGTATTAAAAAGATAAAAACTACTTTGAAAAGTTTGGTAAAGCAATTTATATTTATTATATTTCAAAACCAGAAAAGTTTCGCGTCAGTAGTATTATGCTTTAAGTTCGCAAACAGTATATGCTGGTTAAAAGACCATTAAAGGAAAAATAGTCTGATGTACTCAACATGCAACTTTGCAACAGATCAGCATTTTTTGCTATTGCGGAACAAAATAAAAACGTAATATCTTATACACACATCATTAAAAAATGGCTGATTGTTTACCAGACACATACTAAAAACGGGTAAATATTTATCGACACCTTAAATATCATAATACGCTATCAGCGACGCTTTTCTGACCATATAAGTAATTTCCTTGAATTACCTTATACAGATAAAAACTGCTTCTGGATAACCTTTTAAAGGAAGGAGAGGTTTACATAGAGTTTAGCTACAGCCTTATGGCTGAATAAGGGATGCATTTCATGAAATACTTTCCAACAATTAGCGAATCTTAAAATGATTTCTAACAAGATAGAGATATATCTATACGAATATAAATATCCCACATGATATACTATATACAACGTCAGACAAGGAAACGGCTGTTAGTATAATATGAGAGAAAAAATCTGAATGCGCATCTTGTTGCCCAGATTACTTGATTTCAACAAGATGGAGCTACTCCTCATACTGACAGGGTCTTTATAAATTCGGAGATGCAAAGAATGTGTGTGCATGAATGTGTGCGCACTTGAAAAAATGACATATTAAGAATATAAATTGCAAACTATGTAGCTGAAGACATATATATGGAAGTTTGAGAATATATATTCTAAAGTCAATAGCCACCCATTTTAATCTCCGCTTTCCCTGTCGGCCTCTGCAATTGATAAAGGAAAGCCGTTGTTTTTCTTAACGGCTTCATCATTAATATGAAAGTGAAAATTTGCTTTATTCGAATCTTACGCTGTTAGCGTTAAAATCCTCCCAATCTTCCCATTTGAATTAACTAATTTTTTCAAACTTTGATTGAATGTAACTCTAGTCAAATATAATCCAAACAACAGATTTACCAATCAAATGATGTGCATAAGTCGTCATAATACTTCTACCACAATTTTTACACGGTATTTTTCGGAAAGTGAAAAATATTGGGAGAATTGTAAGCAGCACTGTATTATATTGTGCTAGAGCTCTCACGAACCGCTTCAAAGATATTACGAACTTTTGCACAAGTAGCGCAACCTCTCGCTAAAGAATTAGGCAATTTTCTTGAAAATTTATATGTTACTAGCAGCATACCCGTTCTTCGTACGGAGTATATAATATAAAGAAACTTGAAATTCATAACCATGCCCAAATCCTTATAGTATACTAAATGACATGTTTAATCAAAATATTCTGTTAAAATATTTAATATAATGCTCCTAAAAAGAAGTTTAAGAATCTCTGTTCTCGCTATATAAAATTATCTTCATGGACATATCTGAAGAATAAAACATCTTGGACCCCTTATGTAAGCAAATACAAAAAAAAAAATATGGAATTGAATCAATATATGCAAAATAAAAGCGTTAAAATTGTATGGGACCCGTACTAATTATATACGCGAATATTAGAAAATATAACCTGTATTAGTAGATTACATGTGTAAATTGAAAATACCAATAAACCCGTAATCTTTAAATCTGAAGACAGTCATTTATTCCAATATATGTCAAAATTAAAGTGCTAAAATTATATGGGAAGATATACACGTACTACTTATAATGTCCGATTATTAGTAGAAGATTTCCCGTTTTGCAATATGAGTCACAAATGTTTTTTGGTAAAATACAACAGACGACGTAATAAATTGAATATATAATTAATCCCCTAAATCTTCATACCAGAAGACTGTACTTGATTCCAATATATATGCCAATATATGTCAAAATATATGCCAATATACCTGTACTACTTATATTCTCGTAGGTTAGAAGATATACCCGTGCATTCCTAGAAGATTACTCGTACAACGTACAATATGCGTGTGTCAGCAATTTTTGCCGCAATAAAACAATGGCGTAATAACTTAAAAATATCAATAATCCCTGAATCAATAATTCCGGAAAATATCAATAATAATAATGTTTAAACCTGAAGAGTATAATTGATATTATCCAGTCCAAAATGAAATGGCAATGAAATTTATTTTATATACATATCTTCATTATTCAAATCGGAAAGGATTTAATAAAAATCGTCTGCCGCATAAACACATTGGATTTAAATCCGTTGCTAAGCGACATGATATCATTTGCTTCAAATAAATTGGTAGAAAAAATATCGTCTAAATAGTTATATTTCTATGGAACATTTGGCGACAGTTTCGTCAAATTAGCGACATTTTAAAAAATCGCCAAATTTATCGCCAAGTGGGACTGTAGAACTGACAGTTCCACTTTGCGACAAATTGACGAAATATCATCACAATACTATCCCCTAACAAAAAACAATTAATATCATTTATGTAGCGCAATTTTATCAATTTCAAGATATTTTTATAGATTTGAAAACATTTTTATCAATTTGGTGACATTTTAAAAATTCGCTAAATGTATTACTAAGTAGGATGGTTGGTCTGACAGATAAATGCTAACCAAACATCATTTCAGTACTCTCTTCTAACAAAACAAAAAAAAATTTCATTGATATGTAGAAGACCCAAGCCACACGACCAACCCGAAGGTTTATGGCAGCTGTTTGTGTGTCGTTTATATCAATTTGGCGACATTTCCGTCAATTTGGTAAAGTTTAAGTAAAGTTGTCAAATTAGCGATATCCCTCCAAATTCGTAGCTTTGAATTTGCAGATCTGAATGAAACATTCTTATCCCGTTTCAATATACTAAATGAAAACACTACAATTGTATTAGAAGATATACCCGCTCTACTCTTTTTCTGTTTCAACAATCGGCTATATGAATTTATTGGCTAAACACAATATATGAGTTTAGTAGCTAAATACGATATAAGCTTGAAAACTCTTTGCCAAAATAAATGAAATTGATGTACGCAGTCAGCAATTAATATAATTAAAAGAAAAATCAAACCGTACATTCATAAGATATACTTTTATATCCATTTATCCATTTATTTATTATTTAAATCGAAAAAAAATAATAAAAACATTAACAAACACATTTAATTTAATCCGTTATTCGTACGGAGTGTATAATTTAAAGAAACTTACAGTTCGCAATCATGTGCAAATTCTGTTAAAATATTAAATTTATTGCTTCTAAAGAGAAGTTTAAGAATATATGTTCTCACTATGCAAAATTATCTTCACGATCAGATCTGAAGAATAAAACATCCTGCCCCCTTTTGTAAGCAAATTTACAGAAGAAAAAATAGGAATTGAATGGATATATGCAACCCCGTACTAATTATATTGTCGCAGATCAGAAAATATGCCAATGTGTTAGTAGAAGATTACCCGTATTACAACATGCGTCTCAAAAATATTTGCCAAAATAAAAGAGATGATGTAATAAATTGAAAACATCAATAATATCCGTACTCTTTATACCAGAAGGTTGTAATTGATTCCAATATATGCCAATATATATCAAAACATATGTCAATATACCTGTACTACTTATATTCTCGTAGATTAAAAGATATACACGTGTATTTGTAGAAGATTCGTACAACATACAATATATGAGTTTAAACAATTTTTGTCATAATAAAATAATTGCATAATAACTTGAAAATATCAGTAATCCTTGAATCAATAATCCCCGAAAATATAAATAATAATAATTTTTAAACCTGAAGACCGTAATTGATATTATCCAGTCAAAAATGCTATAAGAAAAATCAAATCGTTCTTTTCTAAAATATATTTTTATATCCATTTATTTATTATTCAAATCGAAAAAATAATTATTAAAATTAACAGACAGATTTAATTTAATTGCGTTTCTGAGTAACATGATATAAGATAGAATCTTATAACATGTTAAATATGTCATGTCTTATAACATAAACTGCGAAATTAAATAACGATTTTGATTTCACTATACTTCTCATTGTTCCGTAAAAGCTTGTTTTAAATAAACCATGAACCATGGAGATAGATTTCCCCTTTAAATCATGTTTCAAACAATACAAGTTTTCAGAAAGTGACTAATTAACGCAAACAATCTCCCATCAAACTCAGAGATTAAATTTTAATTCACTTTCAAACGATTTTCAAGCTTTTCGTTTGGATAAACCACGGAGTTAGGGAGTAGAACTCCTAGGAAAAAGTTCCGTTTTTCATTAATATCTCGACAACCCCAGGTCTTAGAAACTCGAAACTTGGACAAAATTTATGGGGGGATATTTCAAGGCTATCCACCAAATTTCATTAAATTCGGTTCAGCCGTTTTTCCGTGATGATGAGACAAACGAAAATGTCGTTTTTTACTAATATCTCGAGAACCACTGGTCGTAAAAACTCAAAACACGGATATAATTTTAAGTGGGGCTATTTCTGGGCTACCCACAAAATTTCATCAAATTCTGTTCAGCCGTTCTCCCGTGATGATGGGACAAACAGACAGACAGACAGACAGACAGACAGATTTTCATTTTTATTTATATAGACTAGCAGCATACCCGTTCTTCGTACGGAGTATATAATATAAAGTAACTTGAAATTCATAATCATGCCCAAATTCTTATAGTATACTAAATGACATGTTTAATCAAAATATTCTGTTAAAATATTTAATATAATGCTCCTAAAAAGAAGTTTAAGAATCTCTGTTCTCGCTATATAAAATTATCTTCATGGACATATCTGAAGAATAAAACATCTTGGACCCCTTATGTAAGCAAATATAAAAAAAAATATGGAATTGAATCAATATATGCAAAATAAAAGCGTGAAAATAGTATGGGACCCGTACTAATTATATACGCGAATATTAGAAAATTTAACCTGTATTAGTAGATTACATGTATAAATTGAAAATATCAATAAACCCGTAATCTTTAAATCTGAAGACAGTCATTTATTCCAATATATGTCAAAATTAAAGTGCTAAAATTATATGGGAAGATATACACGTACTACTTATAATGTCCGATTATTAGTAGAAGATTACCCACATATTGCAATATGAGTCTCAAATGTTTTTTGGTAAAATACAACAGACGACGTAATAAATTGAATATATAATTAATCCCCTTAATCTTCATACCAGAAGACTGTTCTTGATTCCAATATATATGCCAATATATGTCAAAATATATGCCAATATACCTGTACTACTTATATTCTCGTAGGTTAGAAGATATACCCGTGCATTCCTAGAAGATTACTCGTACAACGTACAATATGCGTGTGTCAGCAATTTTTGCCGCAATAAAACAATGGCGTATAACTTAAAAATATCAATAATCCCTGAATCAATAATTCCGGAAAATATCAATAATAATAATGTTTAAACCTGAAGAGTATAATTGATATTATCCAGTCCAAAATGAAATGGCAATGAAATTTATTTTATATACATATATTCATTATTCAAATCGGAAAGGATTTAATAAAAATCGTCTGCCGCATAAACACATTGGATTTAAATCCGTTGCTAAGCGACATGATATCATTTGCTTCAAATAAATTGGTAGAAAAAATATCGTCTAAATAGTTATATTTCTATGGAACATTTGGCGACAGTTTCGTCAAATTAGCGACATTTTAAAAAATCGCCAAATTTATCGCCAAGTGGGACTGTAGAACTGACAGTTCCACTTTGCGACAAATTGACGAAATATCATCACAATACTATCCCCTAACAAAAAACAATTAATATCATTTATGTAGCGCAATTTTATCAATTTCAAGATATTTTTATAGATTTGAAAACATTTTTATCAATTTGGTGACATTTTAAAAATTCGCTAAATGTATTACTAAGTAGGATGGTTGGTCTGACAGATAAATGCTAACCAAACATCATTTCAGTACTCACTTCTAACAAAACAAAAAAAAAAATTAATTGATATGTAGAAGACCCAAGCCACACGACCAACCCGAAGGTTTATGGCAGCTGTTTGTGTGTCGTTTATATCAATTTGGCGACATTTCCGTCAATTTGGCAAAGTTTAAGAAAAGTTGTCAAATTAGCGATATCCCTCCAAATTCGTAGCTTTGAATTTGCAGATCTGAATGAAACATTCTTATCCCGTTTCAATATACTAAATGAAAACACTACAATTGTATTAGAAGATATACCCGCTCTACTCTTTTTCTGTTTCAACAATCGGCTATATGAATTTATTGGCTAAACACAATATATGAGTTTAGTAGCTAAATACGATATAAGCTTGAAAACTCTTTGCCAAAATAAATGAAATTGATGTACGCAGTCAGCAATTAATATAATTAAAAGAAAAATCAAACCGTCCATTCATAAGATATACTTTTATATCCATTTATCCATTTATTTATTATTTAAATCGAAAAAAAATAATAAAAACATTAACAAACACATTTAATTTAATTGCGATGCCGAGCAACATGATATATCCTCCTAAAATGTTAAAATTTATTAACCACTAACAGCACACCCGTTATTCGTACGGAGTGTATAATTTAAAGAAACTTAAAGTTCGCAATCATGTGAACATTCTGTTAAAATATTAAATTTATTGCTCCTAAAGAGAAGTTTAAGAATATATGTTCTCACTATGCAAAATTATCTTCACGATCAGATCTGAAGAATAAAACATCCTGCCCCCTTTTGTAAGCAAATTTACAGAAGAAAAAATAGGAATTGAATGAATATATGCAACCCCGTACTAATTATATTGTCGCAGATCAGAAAATATGCCAATGTGTTAGTAGAAGATTACCCGTATTACAATATGCGTCTCAAAAATATTTGCCAAAATAAAAGAGATGACGTAATAAATTGAAAACATCAATAATATCCGTACTCTTTATACCAGAAGGTCGTAATTGATTCCAATATATGCCAATATATATCAAAACATATGTCAATATACCTGTACTACTTATATTCTCGTAGATTAAAAGATATACACGTGTATTTGTAGAAGATTCGTACAACATACAATATATGAGTTTAAACAATTTTTGTCATAATAAAATAATTGCATAATAACTTGAAAATATCAATAATCCTTGAATCAATAATCCCCGAAAATATAAATAATAATAATTTTTAAACCTGAAGATATTATCCAGTCAAAAATGATATTATCCAGTCAAAATTATCCAGTTAATTGATATTATCCAGTCAAAAATGCTATAAGAAAAATCAAATCATTCTTTTCTAAAATATATTTTTATATCCATTTATTTATTATTCAAATCGAAAAAATAATTATTAAAATTAACAGACAGATTTAATTTAATTGCGTTTCTGAGTAACATGATATAAGATAGAATCTTATAACATGTTAAATATGTCATGTCTTATAACATAAACTGCGAAATTAAATAACGATTTTGATTTCTCTATACTTCTCATTGTTCCGTAAAAGCTTGTTTTAAATAAACCATGAACCATGGAGATAGATTTCCCCTTTAAATCATGTTTCAAACAATTCATGTTTTCAGAAAGTGACTAATTAACGCAAAAAACCTCCCATCAAACTCAGAGATTAAATTTTAATTCACTTTCAAACGATTTTCAAGCTTTTCGTTTGGATAAACCACGGAGTTAGGGAGTAGAACTCCTAGGAAAAAGTTCCGTTTTTCATTAATATCTCGACAACCCCAGGTCTTAGAAACTCGAAACTTGGACAAAATTTATGGGGGGATATTTCAAGGCTATTCACCAAATTTCATTAAATTCGGTTCAGCCGTTTTTCCGTGATGATGAGACAAACGAAAATTTCGTTTTTTACTAATATCTCGAGAACCACTGGTCGTAGAAGCTCAAAACACGGATATAATTTTAAGTGGGGCTATTTCTGGGCTACCCACAAAATTTCATCAAATTCGGTTCAGCCGTTCTCCCGTGATGGTGTGACAAACAGACAGACAGACAGACAGACAGACAGACAGACAGACAGACAGACAGACAGACAGACAGATTTTCATTTTTATTTATATAGACTAGCAGCATACCCGTTCTTCGTACGGAGTATATAATATAAAGAAACTTGAAATTCATAATCATGCCCAAATTCTTATAGTATACTAAATGACATGTTTAATCAAAATATTCTGTTAAAATATTTAATATAATGCTCCTAAAAAGAAGTTTAAGAATCTCTGTTCTCGCTATATAAAATTATCTTCATGGACATATCTGAAGAATAAAACATCTTGGACCCCTTATGTAAGCAAATATAAAAAAAAATATGGAATTGAATCAATATATCTATATAAATAAAAATGAAAATCTGTCTGTCTGTCTGTCTGTCTGTCTGTCTGTCTGTCTGTCTGTCTGTCTGTCTGTCTGTTTGTCCCATCATCACGGGAGAACGGCTGAACAGAATTTGATGAAATTTTGTGGGTAGCCCAGAAATAGCCCCACTTAAAATTATATCCGTGTTTTGAGTTTTTACGACCAGTGGTTCTCGAGATATTAGTAAAAAACGACATTTTCGTTTGTCTCATCATCACGGAAAAACGGCTGAACCGAATTTAATGAAATTTGGTGGATAGCCTTGAAATATCCCCCCATAAATTTTGTCCAAGTTTCGAGTTTCTAAGACCTGGGGTTGTCGAGATATTAATGAAAAACGGAACTTTTTCCTAGGAGTTCTACTCCCTAACTCCGTGGTTTATCCAAACGAAAAGCTTGAAAATCGTTTGAAAGTGAATTAAAATTTAATCTCTGAGTTTGATGGGAGATTGTTTGCGTTAATTAGTCACTTTCTGAAAACATGTATTGTTTGAAAAATGATTTAAAGGGGAAATCTATCTCCATGGTTCATGGTTTATTTAAAACAAGCTTTTACGGAACAATGAGAAGTATAGAGAAATCAAAATCGTTATTTAATTTCGCAGTTTATGTTATAAGACATGACATATTTAACATGTTATAAGCTTCTATCTTATATCATGTTACTCAGAAACGCAATTAAATTAAATCTGTCTGTTAATTTTAATAATTATTTTTTCGATTTGAATAATAAATAAATGGATATAAAAATATATTTTAGAAAAGAACGATTTGATTTTTCTTATAGCATTTTTGACTGGATAATATCAATTACGGTCTTCAGGTTTAAAAATTATTATTATTTATATTTTCGGGGATTATTGATTCAAGGATTACTGATATTTTCAAGTTATTATGCAATTATTTTATTATGACAAAAATTGTTTAAACTCATATATTGTATGTTGTACGAATCTTCTACAAATACACCTGTATATCTCTTAATCTACGAGAATATAAGTAGTACAGGTATATTGACATATGTTTTGATATATATTGGCATACATTGGAATCAATTACGACCTTCTGGTATAAAGAGTACGGATATTATTGATGTTTTCAATTTATTACATCATCTCTTTTATTTTGGCAAATATTTTTGAGACGCATATTGTAATACGGGTAATCTTCTACTAACACATTGGCATATTTTCTGATCTGCGACAATATAATTAGTACGGGGTTGCATATATTCATTCAATTCCTATTTTTTCTTCTGTAAATTTGCTTACAAAAGGGGGCAGGATGTTTTATTCTTCAGATCTGATCGTGAAGATAATTTTGCATAGTGAGAACATATATTCTTAAACTTCTCTTTAGGAGCAATAAATTTAATATTTTAACAGAATTTGCACATGATTGCGAACTTTAAGTTTCTTTAAATTATACACTCCGTACGAATAACGGGTGTGCTGTTAGTGGTTAATAAATTTTAACATTTTAGGAGGATATATCATGTTGCTCGGCATCGCAATTAAATTAAATGTGTTTGTTAATGTTTTTATTATTTTTTTTTCGATTTAAATAATAAATAAATGGATAAATGGATATAAAAGTATATCTTATGAATGGACGGTTTGATTTTTCTTTTAATTATATTAATTGCTGACTGCGTACATCAATTTCATTTATTTTGGCAAAGAGTTTTCAAGCTTATATCGTATTTAGCTACTAAACTCATATATTGTGTTTAGCCAATAAATTCATATAGCCGATTGTTGAAACAGAAAAAGAGTAGAGCGGGTATATCTTCTAATACAATTGTAGTGTTTTCATTTAGTATATTGAAACGGGATAAGAATGTTTCATTCAGATCTGCAAATTCAAAGCTACGAATTTGGAGGGATATCGCTAATTTGACAACTTTTCTTAAACTTTGCCAAATTGACGGAAATGTCGCCAAATTGATATAAACGACACACAAACAGCTGCCATAAACCTTCGGGTTGGTCGTGTGGCTTGGGTCTTCTACATATCAATGAAATTTTTTTTTTGTTTTGTTAGAAGAGAGTACTGAAATGATGTTTGGTTAGCATTTATCTGTCAGACCAACCATCCTACTTTGTAATACATTTAGCGAATTTTTAAAATGTCACCAAATTGATAAAAATGTTTTCAAATCTATAAAAATATCTTGAAATTGATAAAATTGCCCTACATAAATGATATTAATTGCTTTTTGTTAGGGGATAGTATTGTGATGATATTTCGTCAATTTGTCGCAAAGTGGAACTGTCAGTTCTACAGTTCCACTTGGCGATAAATTTGGCGATTTTTTAAAATGTCGCTAATTTGACGAAACTTTCGCCAAATGTTTCATAGAAATATAACTATTTAGACGATATTTTTTCTACCAATTTATTTGAAGCAAATGATATGTCGCTTAGCAACGGATTTAAATCCAACGTGTTTATGCGGCAGACGATTTTTATTAAATCCTTTCCGATTTGAATAATGAAGATATGTATATAAAATAAATTTCATTGCCATTTCATTTTGGACTGGATAATATCAATTATACTCTTCAGGTTTAAACATTATTATTATTGATATTTTCCGGAATTATTGATTAAGGGATTATTGATATTTTTAAGTTATTACGCCATTGTTTTATTGCGGCAAAAATTGCTGACACACGCATATTGTACGTTGTACGAGTAATCTTCTAGGAATGCACGGGTATATCTTCTAACCTACGAGAATATAAGTAGTACAGGTATATTGGCATATATTTTGACATATATTGGCATATATATTGGAATCAAGTACAGTCTTCTGGTATGAAGATTAAGGGGATTAATTATATATTCAATTTATTACGTCGTCTGTTGTATTTTACCAAAAAACATTTGTGACTCATATTGCAAAACGGGAAATCTTCTACTAATAATCGGACATTATAAGTAGTACGTGTATATCTTCCCATATAATTTTAGCACTTTAATTTTGACATATATTGGAATAAATGACTGTCTTCAGATTTAAAGATTACGGGTTTATTGGTATTTTCAATTTTTACATGTAATCTACTAATACAGTTTATATTTTCTAATATTCGCGTATATAATTAGTACGGGTCCCATACAATTTTAACGCTTTTATTTTGCATATATTGATTCAATTCCATATTTTTTTTTATATTTGCTTACATAAGGGGTCCAAGATGTTTTATTCTTCAGATATGTCCATGAAGATAATTTTATATAGCGAGAACAGAGATTCTTAAACTTCTTTTTAGGAGCATTATATTAAATATTTTAACAGAATATTTTGATTAAACATGTCATTTAGTATACTATAAGAATTTGGGCATGATTATGAATTTCAAGTTTCTTTATATTATATACTCCGTACGAAGAACGGGTATGCTGCTAGTGCAAAATAAAAGCGTTAAAATTGTATGGGACCCGTACTAATTATATACGCGAATATTAGAAAATATAACCTGTATTAGTAGATTACATGTATAAATTGAAAATACCAATAAACCCGTAATCTTTAAATCTGAAGACAGTCATTTATTCCAATATATGTCAAAATTAAAGTGCTAATATTATATGGGAAGATATACACGTACTACTTATAATGTCCGATTATTAGTAGAAGATTACCCGTTTTGCAATATGAGTCTCAAATGTTTTTTGGTAAAATACAACAGACGACGTAATAAATTGAATATATAATTAATCCCCTTAATCTTCATACCAGAAGACTGTACTTGATTCCAATATATATGCCAATATATGTCAAAATATATGCCAATATACCTGTACTACTTATATTCTCGTAGGTTAGAAGATATACCCGTGCATTCCTAGAAGATTCCTCGTACAACGTACAATATGCGTGTGTCAGCAATTTTTGCCGCAATAAAACAATGGCGTAATAACTTAAAAATATCAATAATCCCTGAATCAATAATTCCGGAAAATATCAATAATAATAATGTTTAAACCTGAAGAGTATAATTGATATTATCCAGTCCTAAATGAAATGGCAGTGAAATTTATTTTATATACATACATATCTTCATTATTCAAATCGGAAAGGATTTAATAAAAATCGTCTGCCGCATAAACACATTGGATTTAAATCCGTTGCTAAGCGACATGATATCATTTGCTTCAAATAAATTGGTAGAAAAAATATCGTCTAAATAGTTATATTTCTATGGAACATTTGGCGACAGTTTCGTCAATTTAGCGACATTTTAAAAAATCGCCAAATTTATCGCCAAGTGGGACTGTAGAACTGACAGTTCCACTTTGCGACAAATTGACGAAATATCATCACAATACTATCCCCTAACAAAAAACAATTAATATCATTTATGTAGCGCAATTTTATCAATTTCAAGATATTTTTATAGATTTGAAAACATTTTTATCAATTTGGTGACATTTTAAAAATTCGCTAAATGTATTACTAAGTAGGATGGTTGGTCTGACAGAGAAATGCTAACCAAACATCATTTCAGTACTCTCTTCTAACTAAACAAAAAAAAATTCATTGATATGTAGAAGACCCAAGCCACACGACCAACCCGAAGGTTTATGGCAGCTGTTTGTGTGTCGTTTATATCAATTTGGCGACATTTCCGTCAATTTGGCAAAGTTTAAGAAAAGTTGTCAAATTAGCGATATCCCTCCAAATTCGTAGCTTTGAATTTGCAGATCTGAATGAAACATTCTTATCCCGTTTCAATATACTAAATGAAAACACTACAATTGTATTAGAAGATATACCCGCTCTACTCTTTTTCTGTTTCAACAATCGGCTATATGAATTTATTGGCTAAACACAATATATGAGTTTAGTAGCTAAATACGATATAAGCTTGAAAACTCTTTGCCAAAATAAATGCAATTGATGTACGCAGTCAGCAATTAATATAATTAAAAGAAAAATCAAACCGTCCATTCATAAGATATACTTTAATATCCATTTATCCATTTATTTATTATTTAAATCGAAAAAAAATAATAAAAACATTAACAAACACATTTAATTTAATTGCGATGCCGAGCAACATCATATATCCTCCTAAAATGTTAAAATTTATTAACCACTAACAGCACACCCGTTATTCGTACGGAGTGTATAATTTAAAGAAGTTCGCAATCATGTGCAAATTCTGTTAAAATATTAAATTTATTGCTCCTAAAGAGAAGTTTAAGAATATATGTTCTCACTATGCAAAATTAGCTTCACGATCAGATCTGAAGAATAAAACATCCTGCCCCCTTTTGTAAGCAAATTTACAGAAGAAAAAATAGGAATTGAATGAATATATGCAACCCCGTACTAATTATATTGTCGCAGATCAGAAAATATGCCAATGTGTTAGTAGAAGATTACCCGTATTACAATATGCGTCTCAAAAATATTTGCCAAAATAAAAGAGATGACGTAATAAATTGAAAACATCAATAATATCCGTACTCTTTATACCAGAAGGTCGTAATTGATTCCAATATATGCCAATATATATCAAAACATATCTCAATATACCTGTACTACTTATATTATCGTAGATTAAAAGATATACACGTGTATTTGTAGAGGATTCGTACAACATACAATATATGAGTTTAAACAATTTTTGTCATAATAAAATAATTGCATAATAACTTGAAAATATCAATAATCCTTGAATCAATAATCCCCGAAAATATAAATAATAATAATTTTTAAACCTGAAGACCGTAATTGATATTATCCAGTCAAAAATGCTATAAGAAAAATCAAATCGTTCTTTTCCAAAATATATTTTTATATCCATTTATTTATTATTCGAATCGAAAAAATAATTATTAAAATTAACAGACAGATTTAATTTAATTGCGTTTCTGAGTAACATGATATAAGATAGAATCTTATAACATGTTAAATATGTCATGTCGTATAACATAAACTGCGAAATTAAATAACGATTTTGATTTCTCTATACTTCTCATTGTTCCGTAAAAGCTTGTTTTAAATAAACCATGAACCATGGAGATAGATTTCCCCTTTAAATCATGTTTCAAACAATTCATGTTTTCAGAAAGTGACTAATTAACGCAAAAAATCTCCCATCAAACTCAGAGATTAAATTTTAATTCACTTTCAAACGATTTTCAAGCTTTTCGTTTGGATAAACCACGGAGTTAGGGAGTAGAACTCCTAGGAAAAAGTTCCGTTTTTCATTAATATCTCGACAACCCCAGGTCTTAGAAACTCGAAACTTGGACAAAATTTATGGGGGGATATTTCAAGGCTATTCACCAAATTTCATTAAATTCGGTTCAGCCGTTTTTCCGTGATGATGAGACAAACGAAAATTTCGTTTTTTACTAATATCTCGAGAACCACTGGTCGTAGAAACTCAAAACACGGATATAATTTTAAGTGGGGCTATTTCTGGGCCACCCACAAAATTTCATCAAATTCGGTTCAGCCGTTCTCCCGTGATGGTGTGACAAACAGACAGACAGACAGACAGACAGACAGACAGACAGACAGACAGATTTTCATTTTTATTTATATAGATTTTTAATCAGTTACAACAAAAAGTCTAATGATTCTTGTTGAATAATAAGAAATCACTTATTTTTACTTCCTCATACTATGTAATATAGTACAGAGAAATTATTCTTTTCACGAAAATTTTCAAATTCGAGATTTTGATGCCAATATATGCCTTATGATCTCCTGAACACGTTATGATTATTTTTAGTGTGATGTCCATCTGTCTGTATGACTGTAGTCGATTTTTTGTGTACACGATAGCTGCTACAAATATTATTAAATTTTCACGAAACTTTATATCCGGCTTTGCTATTAAAAATCTGGAACTAGATAGTTTTTTTTATTCGAACGAAAACTTCGAAATTTATTCGAAATATATTAACTTAATATATAATAATTTATTCGAAATGTTATATTTTTAACATGGCAGCGTAGGACAAAATTTGAGATAATCATGCATAAAAGGAATCATTTATGGTTCAATGATCGCGAGACTTAATAGTTTCGATCATTGTTGTCAAAAATAGCCGCGATAGAATTTTTGTGCTCGTAGCATCATTGACCCCTTGGGGGGGGGGGGGGGTAAGTTACCCCTGGGGAAGTACATTGTCAAATACGGTATCAATCATTGTCAAATACGGTATAAATTTTACTTGTAAAATTTAAAAAAAAAATCTTAAATCTACTTAAAAGTGGATTATAGCTTAAGACAGTCGAGTTGAGCCACACGCCAGTTAATTATTATTGCTTCCCTACAATGTCTAAATTTTTAATTAGTACAGACAGGTGTTTGGATGCATTATATAAACTTATTAAATATTTCGAGATTTAAAATTAAGTGCAGATCCATTAAAGCGAGGTGACCGCATGAAGTTAATATATTACTAAAAATATACACCTGTTTCGTCAAAACATTTCCTAAAATATCCCAAATTCATACAAAATGGGATACCTTATTCGTTTAAGCTCTGGGAAAGCATTATGAATTTATGCAACGTTGCCATAATTTTACTCCACGAACTTCTAGATGTCTACAACATAATTTTTCAGTATTTAATATAAAATTCCATTTTTTTCCATTTATGAATCCTGGACCTAATATTCTATGACGATAACAAAAGCTTCCCATAATGTAGATAGCATTTGCGAAATTTTCCAATATTATTTCGTTCTTTTCATTAATGTTCTAAAATCAATATCCTTTTTTCATCCTTCGCTGTAGTTACTGAAATATACATTTTTTTCATTAACTTTTCTTTCCTATTTACAAAATAATGAAAGTATTGATTAAAGTTGTATTGATTTTAATGCAAAATGAGGACGCACAACAGACCAATTTAGCTCAGAGAACAAACAATTTTTTTTCTTGAAAAACAAAGAATTTCTGTTCTCAAAATTATTCGCGAGTATCTAAGTATAACCACAGCGTAAAAAATGTGATGTACGCATCATGTGACTTTCCCAGCAAACAAACAAATTTTGATATTGTGGAAAAACAAAAGGATTAATTTTTCATCATTTAATTACAAAAATAAAATGATGAGTAAAATGAATGAAATTAACGAATAAAATTAATTTATATGTTATGATCTTCCTTAAATACAAGACAAAAAGCATTTCGTCAGTGTATTATTTCTTTAAGAGAGAAGGCGTGGCTTAAACTAGACCGCGAACTCGATGGCCATACGCAGAAACGTCCATCAGGTAGAAAATATTTACGCACGTCATAACGGAATCTACAGTTTTAATTTTTGCATTTTCTTGAAAATCCAAAGAAAAAAATAAGTAAATAAAATAATTTAGTAATTAATTTTTTCTTGGTTAGAATATGAAGTATACACACATATTTTTATCAAACTATAGAATCGTGCTAATATTCCTTTTTTGGATGCAACAAAATCAAATAACCTAAAAAATGCAAATTTCGATTTATTTAAAAATAAATAAATAAATAAACATGAAGGAATTATCCTACGAATTTGCTTCTAAGAACAGTGAGGAAAACGTTCTTCGATGTTTCTGATGGTGTCAATATGGAAACTGTGATAATATTTTCGGTCGCTAAGAAATTGATTTGTGTTAAAATCACTCAAATTCATGCTAAAACATACCTTAGCTATAAAACTTTCAATTTTTTAAAAAAATCTCACCAAGCCGTATTTATCTGGGGTCCTGAAGTACCTCTGTATCAAATTCCGTCGCTGTTTGTAGCTTGAGTGTATTTCCCACTACACACACGCGCGCAAACTTCTTTTATTACATAAGATGTAATGACATTTATTTCTCAATTAAAAATTTTACTATTTTATGTGTAAATATAGATTATATAGTACTAAAATTCCAGTGCAAAGACGTGGTTCACTAAAGCGTTCTAAACGTAGTACTAAAATGTGCTTTAAATGCTTGTTTAAAAAAGAACACCAAAACTATATTAAAAATACAAAATTCAATTTATCTTCTATAACAATTCACTGCTGGATGACAAACCATCGATTCATTTCTTATATAAGAATCATCAATTCATTTCTTAGGAAAGAACATCAAAACTATATTAAAAATACAAAATTTAATCTATCTTCTATAACAAATCACTGCTGGATGACAAACCAGCGATCATTTTCTTCTATAATTCAACGTGTTCTTCACGTTTTGATCCATGCATCATTGAGACTCTTCACATCAGTAAAATTTCTAGCCCTCTGGATTATGATTTGCTGTCCAGGATTTATCTCCGAGTTATAATTTGACATTAGTGATGGCAAAAGTTTTACAATTTCATTGTTTAAAGATTCTGGAGGTTTTTTTTTTTTTTTTTTTTTTAAGATTTGCTATAGATAGAGCTTAGATAATGACTGATATAAGTTCAACATCAAATTCTGGAGGAGGAAGAGGGGTTGACTAAGGACTTCTACTTCCGGGTTTTTTTCATTTTCCAATTCCAAAAATTTCATTCTCCTTGAAATATCTATTTTCAGAGTTTGGCTGCAAATATAGTTTAGATAATTACTAATATGTATTCAGCAATATATTTCAAAAGAGGTTGTGGAACACACTAGAATTTCTTAAAATTCTAGTTCTGGAAATGTCATTTTCAATTCAAAAACGTAAATTTTCCTTGCAAAATCAATTTTAAAAGATCGGCTGTAGATAGAACTTAGATGATGATTGATATGTATTCAGCATGAAATTCCAGAGGAGAGGTAAGAGTCACTTGCAATTTCCACTTGCGGTTCAAAAATTTCCAACTTCCTTGAAACATATATTTCTCTGAATCGACACTGGATAAATCTTAGACGATGACTGTTATGGATTCCTCAAGTGTGTGGGAGGATTCACTACTGATTTTAACTTCCAGATTTTTTTCCACTTCTGGTTAAAATGATCAATTCCCACTTGCGGTTAAAAATTTTTCAATTTCCTTGAAACATCTATTTCTCTGATTCGGCAATGGATAGAGCTTAGATAGCGACTGATATGGTTTCATCAAGTTCCTTGGGGTGTAGGGGGAGTCACTACGGATTATAACTTACAGTTCTTTTCCACTTACTGTTAAAATATGTTTCTTGAAATAGCGCTATAGATAGAGCTTAGATAATGATTGATACGGATTCAGCATCAAACTGGAGTGGAGGTAGGGTGACTTAATAAGAATATATATTTCCGATTCTGAAAATTTCACTCACTCTTTGGCCAAAAATTTCTATGACTGTACGAAATAAGTGTGTAGAAGAGTTTAAAAATGCTTAAAAGTTCCATCAAAAAAGAAATGTACACACAACTTGCCATCATACGAAGGCTTCTTCATAAAATTCTTGTTTTATATGGTTAAACAGAAGTATCCTGCATGCTTATATGAATTTTGAATCTTGGTGAAACTTATATTGGAATAAAAAGGCTATATCAGATATTTTTTAGACTTTATTATTCATTAAAATAATACACGTATTTTAAATTCAGTAAATATTTAAGTTCCTAAGATCTTCATCCAACATCAAGAAATCTATATTATATCCATTTCAAATTTATTGGATATCTTCTATGTTAATTTAAAACTTCACTAATTGCTTGCAAGTTTTATTTTCCCGATCATTAAATACTTAAAAATATTTTTACTTTGACAAATAAGAAGATATTTTTTTACATTTAAAACAGTTCACTTAAGAACAGGAATCAACGAGAAAAATTTTATAACGAACTAAAAATATAAGATCTGACAGATGTTAAAAAAATTAATATTAAAAAATAAAAAATATAACCCCCATTGTTAAATAGAATTTTTTACACGAGAAACAAAAGCTCCAATTCATTTATTTAACTAATGATGCAGTTCTCTAGCTTTACTTAAGTGATAATCAATGAAAAGAGAGTGATCGCATTCCCAAAATTGAATGCATTAAAGCACCTGGGATATGCTGAATTTTTTTATATCGAATGATTACGCTTTAGTGGCAATAATTGTGCATTAGAATAAATTTTCACGCAATGTATTCACCAGATCCACTTGTATAGAAATGAGAGTTTTTCATTCATTTTTCGATCAGAGTTTTTTCGAAAGTCTGGAATAATGGGGGTTTTGAACATGGAGGACCAGAATAATAGAGGCTTAGAGCATACAGGCGTAAATAATAGGACTTTGAATATGGAGAACTAGAATAATAGAAGTTTTGAACATGGAGAACTAGCATAATGGGACTTTGAGCATTGAGGACTATAATAATGGATGATTTGAACATGGAGGACTACAATAATGGAGATTTTGAGCATGGAAGAGTTAAAAATATAAGCCGTATGCTATAACAGATAGTCCCAAATTAATTTAGAATGCTACATATACTCTACCTCATGTCTGTACAATTTTAAAATTCTGATGTGACCAATGCATGACTTTACCTAAAGTTTAATAAATTTCGATTTTGTAGCAAAATAATAATCCTAATTATACATAAATACGAATATATATATCCCTCAAGAATGTATTACTAATTTATCATAACCCTCAGATACTTATACCCAGTTAATCATATAACAGTTTTTAGAATCTTTCTTTTATTTTTATAGGTCTTTACATGCTTAGGGACTTTTATATGGTCTTTACATGCATGGTCTTTACTTTAAAATCTACATTCATAAAATGTGAAAAATAGGACTGAACTTTATAGAGTTAGATTCACATATAAAACGAAATATTATAGTCTCGGGAGCTTAGTGGAGAATGGCTCTTGAGCAACTTAACTCTGTAGGCTAGCTGCAGGGAATGACTGATGTTAGAATAATACTGAAATTTGAATTTTCCCCAAATCCGACGATTTATGACAGAGAAATCAATTCACAAGCATCATGTCTCTACATAGTCCTATCTATACATAGTTCACAACGTAGTTCTATCTTATATAAAGAAAAGGAATAATGAAGATATTGTACAGACAGGAAGTTGAGAAAGTCTGAAGATGGAAAATGTGGGGTTCATTTTAAATTTAGAAGGAAATATAAGATTCTACATAGTTTAATATATAAAGTGGCATTCATTTTAAATTCTTCAGACAAAATCCAAATACCATTTATATTTATTTAAAAATAAAAAATACAGAATGATAAATGCAGATAATTTATATGTTTCCTATATATACACTCTTTTGCAAAACAGAACGAAGCAACATGAAGAAAGTGACTGTTTTTATTGAAATTAAATACACGTACAGCTCATATACAGGTTATGAAATGGTTACAAAATCAAGGCCGCAGGACCCATCAATGGTTAGCAATTGCACAATGAATTTTCAAATAAGTAATTGGTGAACCCCCTCCCCCCCCTTGAAAACAATGCATGCTTGTATACGTCTAGGTAAAGAGTGATAAAGTTTCTCATGTCATACTGCGATACATTCTGCCAGACATCCCTCAATTGTTGCTATAGATCTGCTACATTTCGGGGTGCCCGAATCTGGCGAATTGGCATGTCCTGTACATGCGCCTGTGTAAAACAAAGTCTGATTGGAACCGCTGACCCTGGCGTCTCCACACACGTACCTGATGGTCATCTGATGAAAGACTGAAGCGTGATTCATCGCTGAACACTATACCATGCCAGTCTGCTGGCAGCCATGATGCTCGGCTACGACACCACTCCAAACGACTTTGTCGATGCTGTGGAATTACATATAAGCAGACGTCTGAAAGGTCGCCGTGAGCGTAACCCCACCTCAGTCAAGCGTCGTGAGATGGTAGAAGATACCACGGGTGGTATAAAAGAGGCTGTAGCCCGTTAGATCGCGGACAATGATGCCGTTGGGCCAGTTCGGGTCTGTTGCACAATGATCCGATCTTGCCTCATATTCGTGCACCTTGGCCTTCCAGAGCCTTCATTCCGCCAATGAGTTCCTTGCAGCAACCATTGCTGCCAATACCTTTACACTGCAGTGTCCGTTCGGTGCAAATGGCAGCCAATTGCTCAGTATGGCCAGCCAGCTTCAAGCATCCCGACTATACGTCCACTTTTGAACTCGTCTAATTTTTTATAAGGTCTTCGACAACATCGTAACGGCAGTATTGGTTGTGTATCCATGGAACTGCAACGCCGATAACGAGCAAAGCTAAACCGTTCATATTTTAAACTTCTTTTATAGCGTGCTAGTTGCGCAGTAGAAACGCGCGCTATGACCGAAGTTAACACTCACTGGCCTTGCAAATTTAATCATTTTCTTACTTGGTATAAAGGAATTTGCATGTGAAATTTCGAGACTATCGGATTATTTTTTAGGAGGTGCCTCGGTTTTCTTTTTTTGTTGCAAAGGAGTGTATACTAAATATTTCCAATTTATAGATAAAATGTTTATTTAAAACAAAAATACGACATTTTACTATCTTTTACCTTAGAGATAAATATAAATCAAAGAAATCCCCCCAATGTTTTATTCATTCCGTACAGAGGTAACAGCGAAAGGTATCCAATACCTTTTATTTTCACAAACCAAGCAACTTGATTTATTGAATGTTGACCGAACAAAAGCTCACACAAGAATGAAATAGAGCTTAACATCCCGGAAACATTCTTACCGATATCGTGACGATAAATGTCCATATAATTTATCACTCGCGTACTCCGATTGAGACATTCACAGAATAAAGATAAGACATGTCGGGAGATGGACCGCATTTGGATAATGCCTGAGTATTTTTTTCGTACTAGTGTTAATAAATTTCAGGTGAGAACATCCTACAATTAGCTCTTTATATGATTTTAGTAGGGTTTTTTGAAAATGGAGAGTGAGAAGGAGGAAGTGATTCATTTTTTCTGTCTTTTCTTACTATATTTTATATAAAGGATGTACTTAAATGTAAATGGGGTGTGAAACTGAGTTTTATTTTAGGGTATTTATAATGCATAAGGTGCTCTACGTCTATGCAAATAATACTTAAAATTACGAAGCTAAATTTAGTACACTGAACGCTACGAGTGTTTGTTTGTTTTTTACTTTCCCTACAGTATATGGTAATGTATGGCAAAAGTATTGGAATCATGTCGGAAATCACAGCTGGAATTTTCAACGAATCTACACATGTAGAGTACGCTGGAACACGAAAACGCTATTTTTAACATGAAGACTGTGTGTGTGTCTGTGCAATCCACTCTAGTTAAAAAGCTAATAGATCAGATTTCACAAAATTTGGTAAATAAGTCACTTGTGGGTTACCCTAGTGCTGGCTAGATTTTTGTACGATTCGGGAGAAAATAATCTGCCTATTTTTTGCGAAATGGACCAAAAAAATCGCATGTATCTACTTTAACTGAATAACCAGTGGACTAAATTACAAAACAATTTGGTAGATAAGTTATATGTGGGTTACCCTGGTACTGAGTAAATACTGGTACGATTTGTAAGAAAAAAACCTGCATTTAGCGAAATGGGCAGCAAAAATCGTCAACATCTAAAATAAAAGACTGCCCACGTCAGATTTGCACTCATTTTTATCTACTCTTATGCATCGTGATAAAATTAAATTTATGTTTACGTTATTAAAGCAATTGTGATAAATGAGAATAGTGATAAATAGTGATAAATTGGAATAGTGATAAATAGTGATAAATTGGAATAGTGATAAATAGTGATACATTAAGTTTAAATTTATCTTATTAAAGCAATAGTGATAAATGGGAATAGTGACAAATAGTGCAAACGGGAGTAGTGATAAATTGCGCAAATGGGAATAGTGATAAATTAAGTATATGTTTACCTTATTAAAACAACAGAGTAAAATTGCCCTACAATTGAGCAGTAGGATGTAATAACCTGCAAGTCCAGTTCCCTGGTTTACAAAAAATTTACATTTTAACGCAATATAAATCAACTTAATTTATCGACGCAGTAAAAGTTATAAACTGCTAACTCTAGTTGAAGATAAGAAATATTTAAGTTGCAGCCAGATAACAATCGTTATGAAATTTTATGTTTAAGTTTGAGAATTCTCTATCAGACAGTCTCTCTACTTATGAAAAACATTGCAGAATGAATCTTTAAATGTAACTTGCGGCCGGCTGTATTATAAAACTGAATTTGTTATAGATATTCGCAAGATTTGTGGCACGGTAAGTTTTGTTGCCGCCGCTGCAGGCATCGGTTAGTATAAAAAAGTTGAATTCGAAGGAAAATGGGGGTGTAGGTAGATGAATAATCTCGATAATTTTGCATAACATTAAATTTGGATAATGAAAAGATTTATATAGCATTGTTTTGAATTGAATATTCATACGCACACAGTTTGGTTCAAATTCACATGTGATAAACATTTAGTTTGTGCCACTGTTGTGTAAGGCAGGACATTGAAATACTTGTTTTTTTCTCAGATTTTATTTTTCTTTTCAATTTTAATTTCCAGATTTAGTTTTTCCACCCTCATCCACCCTTTTAATATTTTCTATGTAATTCACGTACAAACCTATGTAATACTATACATGTATCAACGCGTTAGAACTAGGAGAGTGTTTCATCCGAAGACACATAGTCATGAAGTACGCAAATGACATAACGTAATGACGTGAATATCTGATAAATAAAAATGTTCCGAGCTGAAATTATGTGCCGAGATTCGGGTCTCTACGTGGTCTGGGCTCTAAGAACGAGTCCGTCAAAGATGACGTAGCACATGCCGTAACGACGCAACGTAATGACTTGAAAATTTAATAGATGAAAATGTACGTCAAGATGAAGCTGTGTGAAAAGTTTCATCACTCGAAATTCTCTGAGAACCGAAAAAGGAGCTCGTCAATGATGTTGAACGAAAAAACAGATAAAGAAAGGTAACATAAAGTTAGTTAATTAGTTATTTGATAAATATAGTTAAAGTTAGTTGATAAAATTAAAGATTTGGTGTAAGAAAAATAACGAATAGTTTAATCCGCGATATTTAATTGTTTAACGTTAATGTTAAGCATGTTATCATTAGGAAGTTTGTTATAATGCCATTAAAATACCTCTTCGTACAACGAATACTTCGAATTTCAAAATAAATCTCACTATTGAAATATTATATTTCTCGATACCTAAAGCACGATATTATACATTACACAGATATAAGAGTATTTGCAGAAGGAGAAATTAGGGAATATTAATCCACGAAATTGGGATTTATTTAATTAAACTGGCTAAATTGAGGTCAGAGTTACTTGCATAAATTCTCCGTTATTAACAACTGTAGAAGGATTCAATAGATAACTGCGACAATATTACAAATGACTGTTAGAAGTAGAAAATTTCCGGCATTCCAAATTAAACACACTTACATGTCATCGAAAGGCAAGAACTGAAACATTAAGATAGAATGTAATTGCGAGCTTTATCAGGGGCCAGTGCCATTTTCAATAAATGGCGGGGGAGGGGGAAGGGGGAGGATTGCCTTATACTTATTTAATTTTACTAGCAAAATTTTACATAGCAATTTTTATTCAATGAATCTACCTACACTGTATATAATCTGTATGCAGCTGTCCTGTAGGATCAAGAAATCTGGCTACCCTTCATAATCCAAAAGTTTTCTTTTATTAAATGAAGATTATAAAAATGTATGATGGAGTCTTCATATGGTAACAAGCCATATCATTTTCGAAAGAACTATTTAGCATTTCATGCTCTTTTGCACATATAATTTGTACAATCACACAAATTCTCGTAAAAACCGGAAGTGATATCTTCAGAACCGGAAGTAAAAATTCTTTAATGGATATCCCTACCCTACCTTTCCCCTAAACTTGAAACTGAATCCATATTATTTATTATTTAAACTTTATCCATGAAGCTAGAGAATAATTTAATAGCACTGTACGTAAGTGCTATTAAATTATGCTCTACTTTTGACTTATTAAAGTCTGAGCTAGATTATTTAAAAGCTATCACCTTAGATTGTGGATTCCTGTCGAATATTGTTGATCGTGCCTTTTTCAAATATTCTAAGCCACCTCAGAGCAAGAAGTTACAGTTAAAACTTTTAACACCATTGTGTGTTTTCCTTTCAATGCTAAAATTAACATGAAATCACTAGAATTCTAAATAAGTTTGACTTCAAAGTGATATTCTTCCTATCAATAAAATTAATTTTTTTCGCTTAAAGATCCTATTGAAAAGTTCAATTGAAAAATTCAATAATCAATGTATTTATCAAATTTTTTCTCAATGCGGACTACCGTACATGGATCAAACTAAACGCGCATTAAAATACTACTGAAAAGAACATCAAAATTGGATAAAAAAATCAAGAAATTAATAAATAATATTCTATCACTAATCATTGTTGAATGAATAATCACTGGTTTGGTTTCTTTCGACCTCTATTATTTAAAAGTGCTCTTCAGTTTTTGATATGTCAATGACTCCACATTTTTCTGAAGTATGGCATGACCATGTCTAATTTTTTTGTTTATTTGAGTTCATATTCCCTGCCTATTTTTTGCTTCTCATGTTCATAGTTCCTTCATATTTTATTTTCCATACGTGCTACTATACTATGCTATCGTTTGCCATTTCAATTTGGCCGACATTGCCTTGCGCTTATTTGGGTATTTAGATCTTTTTATACTTATGAAGAAAATCCAGTTGATTTCCGACAGGTATGCTTATTTGTCTTGATTTTCGCTGCAAATTACGTTGTAAATCCGTTTATTATTTATTGTGCGCAATGTCACGTGCATTACTTACAGAAAGTTATCTAATTAGTAGTAATCGATATCAGGAACACACGAAATGGAATAAAAGGCGACAAATATATGTCAAAAAGTCATTTCGCCATAGACTGAAACACGGTGACACCTGCAATACTTGTTAAAGTACGCGGTTATATTCTTTCTCGAATTCATGTGCATTGGTTGTTGTTGAAGCAGGCATTTTAAACAGTACGCACATTCCTGTGCCTATAAGTGACGTTTATTTTAGCATTCCTCAAGAGGCAAGCATTTCGCCAATATCTGTATTGTGTCAAATAAATACCCTCTGTAACAGTTTCAATATCGATTTCTACGCATCAGCTAATGCTCCACAATTTTGAAATTGACCTTTTTCGTCTAACTGGCTTGGTTATCCAGTTCGATATCCTAACCTTTTAATTATCCGCTTAGGGCGCTGTAATCACTTTTATTCGACTGTGCATAGTCATTTTACTATAAACAGACCTAACGTGGTCACTCATGGATATTTTCTTATAAAGTTATTGGGGAGTTTAAGGACTCTTCTTGAACCCTACATATTAGAATATTTCTAAAATAACGATGTCCAATCATTTTAGGATAAAAGTTCTTATAAAAAAATTCCCTCATTCTAATATAGTGAGAATATTAAAATTTTCTGGACTTTCTTCTTATTTTTCTCATTTTAGATAAAAACATGCAATACCTCAAAAACGGTGCACGTTAGCATCCTATAAAAGATTTTTTTTTTTACTTTAAATGAGACAAAACTTATAAAATAGCCATTTTCATAAAATATTAAAACGCAGTTTCACTTTTAAAATATTTCTGAGATTTTCGAAAAGAAATGTTCGAAAAAATTAGGACAGTCCTTTGGTCCAATCACCCCCAAAACTCAAGAAGCCTCTGACGATCTTAGATTAAAGAAATCTTACCCAAGTTTCATTTGATTCGTTCAAATTGTTCGACAGTTATCCTACTCACACACTCAAAGACATAAGTGTAAGTGATTGCAGTGCCTTTATTGTAGACTTTAAAATGTTAGGATAACAAACTCGGCAGCAAATACAGATAGAGATAGAATAATGCCAATTACAAAGTTGTGGAGAATTGTCAAATGAATAGGAGTCGACAATAGAACTGTTACAGAAGGCAGAATATCATTTAACAGAATATCATTATTAGCGAATTGCCGTCCTATTCAGAAATGATACAACATACAATGGTGAAAGGAAATTGGGATCGTATAGTGATAGTAATAACTATCGCTGTGGATCGACACATAAGCCACCTTGTCCTTCCGAGAGGTTGGTGGTAGGGGAAGGAGGGTACGGTCCCTGTGGATGCCTCCCCCACTTGGTTCCGGTCCAAATTGGGTGGCACTTCCCGGCCGTCCAAACAGTTACCTTACACCTTTCTGGTAGGTCGGACGGTCTGGGTCTCAACAACAACAACATAAGCCACCTTTTCTGCCGCCCGACTTCACCTGTGAAAAGCTAAATATCTTTAAAAAAATAACCATACTGGATACTAAAATAATAACACGTTGTAATCTTTACTTATTTAAATTCCTATCTTTCATTTTAAATAATTGCATATTTACAAAACTTTTCATAATCACAAAAACTATTCTTAAATAGTATTTTTTACAATAATTGCTATTACAAAAACATTTTTCACGTTCTAACCTTTTCGTTCTCCTGTGATGACAAACGCGATTTGTACGACATTATTTTTTTTACCGTTGATTTAAAAGTATCTCATGTGGGATAAATGTGTCATACCTGATAACATCCCAGTTGTACATCATACAGTTGTAGTCGGCATACTTTCTCGGGAACTAAGGTCAATTCACGCACAGGGTCAGCTTGTTCGACGCACTTTTAATTATTTTACTTTTTCAGCCATTCTTTTGCGACCATTCATGTCTGGAACTTTTTAAGAATCTCCTTCATATTGATAACTTTCTTGTCACCTTGTGGACTCTCCCTTCGATGTCTTTCTCTAGACTCTAGGCCTTTGCCCCATTGGTCGGCGTTACCCCCCATAGTTCTGTCCTCATTGGCTGGAGAGACAGTGGGGCGTAACTGACAAAGGTCAGCCTGGTCAGATGGGATTTGGAAATTGTTCGTGGTGTGTGGCAACTTTTGTGATGCCCCAATAAATTAAATTGAGTTTTAAAGTCACTTTGGCAAATGACTACGTACATTATTCGAAGCACTGTAAAATTTAATGCTTTTTTCTGGCTTTCTTCCATTTCATTTGCTGGGAACTTCTTTATAGTTTCCCAAAATTCAAAATGCTAGAATCGTTCATTTTCGTCATCACACTTACATACGCAGGAATTTAGTATAGAGTCTGTTAAAATTGCCCTCTGTTATCAAAAATGCACAATTTGCATCCAACAAATAATATTACACAATAATTATTTGCAATTAGTCGCTGCCCGTCTAGCAACCGGTGAAGTATGATAGATATTTATTGCCTTTCATATACGTGTATCGTACGTTCTTTATGTCGATTCCTATTAGTTATATAATTCTCTATAACTTTTTCAATGACATTCTATACACGTCAAAAGTGAAATTGCAACACCATGAAGGAATACACGTAGCCATGCAAATCACAGTAACGGTAGAAGAGAGAGTCATCTGCAAATGATTAAAAGAATAAACAAAAATATGCAAAAGAGACCTGTTTATTCAGTAAAGAATATAGCCCCCACGGGCAGCTATACAGGCCGCTAAACGGCGCTACATACCATCGATAAGGCTATTAATGGTTGCTTGAGGTAATCCTCGCCAAGTAGCGTCTACTGCGGCACGCAGTTCGTCTACGGTATGTACCGGTGGTCCCCGGTGAACCTGATGTCCGATGAGGGCCCACACCTGTTCAATGGGAGAGAGATCCAGCGAGCCTGCCTGCTAAGAAAGGATGTGAATTCCGTTCAGGCTGTTGAGAGTTCGCCGTGCGGTGTGCGGTGCGGCATTGTCTTGCTGGAACACCGTACCGGGGACGGCCGGACCACAGGCATCATAACTTGTGTGACATACCTGTCCGCTGTCAGATTACAACAGAGCTATCCGCTGCACCAGAGCTATCCGCTGGTCAAACATGATACCACCCCAAACCATGATGCCTGGTGTGGGACCGGTGTCACGCTCGGTGATACGGGATGGCCAGTGGATTTCCCTGGAAAGCCGCCACACCCGTTCATGGCTGTCATTCCTCCACAGGAAGAAGCAATGACGAGGACACCACACCAGACGTGCATCCTTGTGTCGAGCGCTTAATGACACCCCAGTGGCTGGCCGCCGTGGGCGCATCTGTATTTTATGCAACCTATTGCGAATGGTTTTGGGTGCACGCAGGTGTAACTGTTGATGGTAGCAGGCTCGTTCGAATGTCACTTGCAGTTGCTAATGGATCTCAACAAGCCGTTCGGCGAATCTGCCGGTCTGTGTGCTCTGTCGTGCGCCTGTTCGATTCACTCCCTCTTCGGTGTGTTCTCTGATATTCCTGCGTCCATCGTGTCACACATCGCTGGATGGTACTCACTTCGTGTCCAACACTGGTGACAATTGCACGCATCTACAAATCCAAGTCACGCATCTCCAGGATATGGTCTCGTTCCCCAGCCGTTAACTGCTCGCTGACTTCTTCGAGGCATCGCTTCTTCACTTCTTAGAAAGTTCGGCTGCTTAAATCGTCGCTAATGGCATTTACGGGACGAACAGTCTGATGGTCTTTATCATCCAAAACTCGGTGTCACGTGACCTGATACATACGAAAACTTAATCATTTGCAAATGACTCTCTCTTCTACCGATACTGTGATTTGCATATGGCTACGTTCATTCCTTCATGGTGTTGTAATTTCACTTTTGACGAGTGTATCTTGCTTTGTTACGGAGTTCGTTATCCCAACCTTTCAAATTATCCACTAGGGGCACTGTAATCACTTTTATTCGACCGATCATGATCGCTTTACTATAGATATACATAACATGTACACTCATGATATTTCTTTTCAAAGTTATTGGAGTCCTTAAGGCCTTTCCTAGATGCTCTGTTTAATAAATATTGTAGGGAAAGCAATAAGAGAACAATCACGAAATATTATCGTAATATTAATCATGATATCGTTATTACAATTACTGTGCCATTGAAATGTCTACCTAACCGATATTTTGAATTTGAAAGTGAATCTCTGAAATATTCAAATTCGCGGTGCCTACAATAACAACGAACGGCATTCTAAATAAATTGTAATGACACACGCGTGTCTTTGTTTAAATAGGAAACGAGGATAATATTCCTGGAACTTCGCACTTATTTAATTAAACCATCTAAATTAAGTACTGCGTTACTCCCATTACCAAATACAGAATTCTAGAAAGCAACATAGAGATTTGAAATGGTTACTATAAATATAAGCATTTCTTTACTTCGAATTAAACTCCAGCCATGTATCATTGAAATTCAAGAAATAATACATTAGAATGAAATTCCATTGTGAGATATATTGGAAACACATTTATTTAACGTTGTGAGTGCAATAAACAGGGAAGTTATGTGATTATTTTATCTTTGTGGCGCAGTTTTTTTTTTTTTTTTTTTATAGAGAAGCTTTATCAAACCAAGTACCTAAAAGATTTATGAACTCTATAAAATGAATGAACTTTTAAGATGATTTGTAGAATAAATTGTTAGTTTCAGGTATTTTTGATACTCAATAACTATCCTATTTCAAAAAGAGGAAAACTGTAACAAGGTAGAAAATAACAGTAAAAAAGAAGCAAATATTGCATAAATATGTCGAATGTGATGAGCTTCTGGCAGATAAAATATTTATTTATTCATTAAAATATTTATTTAGTCATCACAGCATTTGAGTTTGTTCTTCCTTTTATTTGTAATTGCGCCTCTATCCTGATACAATTATCCACTTTTTTCTCAAACCATTTGTTCCTTGACTATTTTAGTTTTTCTTTATTGATGCAGTTAACTAATTTAACTTTAAAACCGGTGTTTCTCCTTAATTTATCAATTGTTTGTTTTTTCTATCTAGTTGCTCATAACTCATGCTACTACTGAAACGGGTTGTTCCTTTTATTTGCGACTTCTATGTTACTTCCTCTTCTGATGAAGGGAGATATTTTATGTTCCTAATTTTACTTTTCTATTACCTATTTTTTCTTTTATGTTAGTTGCAACTAAACTTCGTAGTTTGGTATAGTCATAATTAATTTCAGTGTTTTGATCAAAGTTTTTTGCAATATCTTTTTCATTTCAAGCTACTTTATACCTACTTGATTTATACTTAAATTATTATCTTTTCGGAGTAGCGGCACCTATCTACGTGCCGCTACTCCGGCCGAACATTTACGTTGGCAAAAATGTCCTTATAGTGGCTGGGCTGTCTAAATTAAACGTGGTTGATACATTAAATCAGTTGATTAAATATCTTATGATGTTAACAACAACGCATAATAAATTTTCATTAAACATTTAATTTTCATATCATTTAAGACAGTAAGGACATTTCAGACATTTAAGACAGGCTGATTTTTTAATGATTGTGTTTAAATACAGTTAAAATAACATGTAGATATGTTTATTAATTTAAGACGAATATGTTCATCAATTTGTTGTTCAATCATAAACATGTTCATCGATTTGAGACGAAACAAATGTAACCTAAACAAAAATAATAAGATAGTAAAAGCGCACGATAGTGTATTAGAATATTAAATAAAACATCTTTCCTACGTCCATTAGATCTTTTAAATCACACGTAAACATGTTCATCAATCCATGGAAAAAATGATGTAACCTACATAAAAATAATCAGATAATAAAAGCGCACGATAGTGTATTATAATGTTAATTATAACAATTTTTTATCCTCTATTAGATCTGTTAAATCGCATGCAAACATGTTCATCAATATAGGAGAAAACAAATGCAACCAAATAACTTATTGGATAGTAAGAACGCATTATAGTGTATTAAATTATTAATTATAATATCTTTTCGACGTGCACTAGATTATAAAACATTCTTTTTTAATGAGCGCATAACTTTGATTAGAAAATAAATAAAATATTAACATTAATCATACCTCAATAACGAACTCTGTTTTCTGAATAAATATCAATGACATTGCGTTCCTTTGCTGAAGAAACCAAAGGGAATAGTATATCCCAAGTTTATTTAATAATTAAACAATCTGGTTTGATAAGATTTATTAAGCAGTCTAAATTAACTTCAGGGTTACTAAATTTCATCCCCAGTACCAACTACAGAACGATTCTATAAAGCTACAACAAGGTTCGAGATGTTTGCTATAATTTGTCCTTATAATACCCCGGTAGAACCCCTGTTTCAAATTAAGCTCTGTCTATGTGTCATTGGAAATCAAGAAAGAGTAAATTATAATGGAATTCAATTGCGAGAATATCGGAAACACGTCCAATTAATGTCGAGGTGCAATAAATAAGGAAGTTCAATTATAGTTATTTTTACTTTGTTATACCATTTCGGATTTTGCGTTTGGTAAAACAGAAATTTCATCAAACACAACTACCTAAAAGATTTATTGACTACAAATAGAAATTTTGATATGATGTGTAAAATGGTTTACCAGACTGGCATATTATTTTATCCTCGGAAACTGTAATATTTCTAATACAGGGAAATTGCAACAAGTGAGAGAATTACATCAAGTAAAAAATCAGTAGAAAGAAAAACTGGGATGTGGTAAACGCATCATTTTTTCAAGATACATGATGTTTCTTCAGCCCCAGGGATGACCTAAACTGATTAATAATATTTGCATACTTATAATATCGACCACGGGACATACTTATAGTATGGACTGCTGAACAGAAGCTAACGGAATCGGATTTTTGCTTTAATAGACAGAGACGGATAAAATAGTAGCCGAAAAGATTTTTCGATTATCAAGAACAGAGTAAAAATATCAATTTCTCCGTCGAGGGCGCATAAGGGAACAGAAAGTATTTTTGGACCCTCTAGAAACCTTCCATATGATCTAGAAGGCGGAATCTTTGCATACTTATGGTATGGACTGAAGGACAGAAACTAACGGAACCTGGTTTTTGGTTTAACTGACGAAGGTGGACAAAACAGCGGTCGAAAATCGTTTTTGTTTGTCCAGAACGGAGTTAACATTTCAATTTCCCAATCAAGAGCGGAGAAAAGAGGACGGAAAGAAAGTCTTTTCGGATCCTCTAGAATCCTTCCAGATGGTCTATAAGGCGGAATCTTTGCATGTATAGAACGGACTGCAGGACAAGAACTAACGGAACCGGATTTTAGCTTTATCCGACGAATGCGGACAAAATAGTGGTCGAAAAGTCCTTTTCGACTATCCAGAAGACTCCTCGGACCTAACTGAAACGTTGCACACTTATAGTATTAACTACGGAACATAACCTAACGCAGCCAATTTTTGATTAAAACGACTATTTTCGACGTTGATACACTATTAAACAAAATAAAACATTGTTACATTAAATAAAACATATTAAAAAATGCAACTATATTTTTAAGAGTGTTAGTTTAATTTCCCTGTCTTTGAGAAGCTTAAACATACTAGTAGTAAATAACGTACAAGTTTAAGAATTGGCGTTTATTAAATAAATAAAAATGCTTTTCACTTTTTAAATACAATAAATACAGGCTGTGAAAAGTATCATCATCACACATCGCATAAAATAAATTTAAACATATTTATTTTATAGACATTCAACATATTTCTAATACAGAGAAATCTGGAATGCCAGATAATGCGGAAATTTTATATGGCGTAAAATGTATTTCTAAATCTATGACAAAACAAATAATTGCATTAGATGAATTATTTCGAAGAACATATCTTGATGGCATTCAACATTCAAGCTAATGAAATACCTGAACCAAAAGTTAATAACGAAAGACATTAATAATTTTGCAACTCAATTAGTCTATATAAATTTCTCATTGATCATATTGACTTGCAAGTGAGTCTACTATTCATAAAATGTATGTTACAGAAACGTTTCATTTATATTTGAATAACGAGACTACCAACTTTCTCCATTTTTAAAATCGAGCATTCTCGCGCAACTCCATGGTAATCAATAGGCTTCTGACATTTATTAATCGAAAAATATCATACCACTTTTTATGCAATTTGCTCAATTTGTTGGCATAGCGCTCCATGTGGAAACAAATAAAATTTCTAATAACTCAAAAACGACTCGGTGATAAGTTTAAAATAATGGTGCCAATTCATTTTAGCTTAAAAATATTTAGAAATTATTAACACTTTTCATAGTATTGAGGTAATATAACGTTTTATGAATATTTTCATTTTAGATTAAAAAATACTTAAAATAGCTCAACAATGGCGCGTGTTATGCAGGGTTGTCGAGAGCGGAGTTAGACAAAGCTGTCGTTTTCGGACCCCACTCCACCAGGGGACCGTAGAAGAGCCAAAACTCCTGTCACACAATGTGGAAATTCGTGTAAAAATGTCATGTGAAAATTTTTAAATTAATAAAAGAATAATAATAATTATAAATATATGAAGTTTTTGCAGTCCATTAAAACTATTTTTGTCTATTTTTCAGTACGGTATTATAAAAGCAAGATAAAATTGATATCCACCTAATAATTTTCCTTTGTGCAATTTGCGTTTTGCAACAGAAAAATGAAGTACAATGTAATATAACAAATAAGTAAGTAATATAACAAATAAGTAATAAAGTAATATAACAATATTTGTATGTTTCGTTATACTTTCGAGACATTTTTACCTAAAAACTTTATTATTAAACTTTATATTTATGATTGAAATTAAACGAGTTATTAAGTAAAAGTAAAATACTTAAAACCAATAAACTTGCCAAATTTTGTTCATACAATTCTCACAGTCATAACGCACAAAAATCACAAAGCTGTCCGAAAGCAATAACATTCTTTGGTATGGTTCAAAAGTACACAACCTATTCAACAGCAGCTCACAAAGATGGAGCATGCTATTGGAACACATTGGCCAGTTACTGTAACATATATCGGAAACTCATTTTTCAGCTAGATTGATAGCACGAAGCCTATGGCAACTCATCTTCCTTACATCATTATTGTCCTCGAGCCCTTGAAAATTTTAAACCTAACTACACCTGATCTGAATGGAATATTAAAATCATTCCGATGCATATTATGTTATTTATTTGGTTGAAAATACTAACAAAAATTTGCTACAGAAACAAAATTCTACAAATGAAAATCATTACTCTTGAAACAGAAATACGGAAATGCTATTTTGTCTGAAAATAAAATAGTTGCTTAAAAACTAAACATACTTCCTTCTGTGGAACAAACAAGACAACAAAAAAGGGAAAAGATTTCATGATGACCTTCAAGATAATGAAGATGCTACGGAAAATTATCCTCACGACTATTTTCATACGCATGCCCTTTGCCTTTAAATTCCAGATATAGATCATTGAAAATCAAGTAATACATTAAAATGAAGTTTATTCGCGAGGTGTGTCATAAATGTATTCCATAAACGCCGAGGTGCAGTAAATGAGACGGTTTCATTGTTTGAAATTTAAAATATCCCATCAGTTACATCATAGATCAATTTGAAAATGGTATCAACCGGTGTCAAAGGGGAAACTTTCCATCAGATGTCATTGAAAGGATTAAGACAGCGCAGTTACCACAGTGAAGGCAGTGAATGCCTCTCAACAGATAAATGTGAATTTTTATTTTCTCTACAATACATGGCAATGTAAATGGAAGGTATTGGAATCGTGTCGGAAATCGAACTCGAGTTTTCGACAAATATATACGTTTCGGGCACTTTAGAATACGAAATACCTATTCTATTACAAAAAACTGAAATATGTCTGTCTATATGTATGTGTCTGCAGTGTATATATCCACTCTAACTCAAAACCTATTCAACGAAAATTCCCAAAATTTGATTGGTGATATTGGTTACCTTAGTGCTGATAAGAAAAATAGAACCTGCCTTTTTTGCGAAATAGCCCTCTGAAATAAAACTCTGAAATAAAAGATACCGTATTAATTAAATGCTTGTTTCATACGTAATATTTGACAATGAAAAGAATCCCCAGAACAACCCCATTAGTCTAGGACTAATCGTTTTCGAGATATTTAAGTTTTTTTGCATTTTTGCAATGCCGTCTTTGAAGATATGTCCAATCGAAAAATAATAACAAACATTTAAGTAAAACCATAAATTCAGTGTACATTTAAATAATTATCCATGTCTTATTTTGCACAATTAAATTCAATTCATTGAATTGTGAAAGAAATAAAAAGTAAATGAATTCGAGTTTATAGTGAAAGTCATGTGCCGCCCACATCAGATTTCTGCGTTCCCTACAATATATGGTACTGTCTATATAAAACATTAAAATAGAATCATAATTTGAAATTTGAGTTTTTTATTAGTCTACATGTTGTGGAAATATTTTATACTAGAAAACTAAAATAAATAAATATCTGCATAATTAAAAAGGAGGTTTACCTGTGTGTGTAGCATGTGTCTGTAGCATGAAATCGAAGCTACGTACAGTTACAAAATTCGATACATGAGTAGCTGAACTCGAGGGAAGACAGAGTCGACTGCGAGGTTTTTTTCAATTCGGATTAGTTTAAAAGTTATAAATTTAAGGTAACTAAAATTCAACCGAATTCAATATCGTTCAAAACACTCCATTCGTTCGTGAGATATCGCTTACATGCACACGCATACACACATCACCTCAGAAACGTTCGATTCGAGTTCTTGGATGCCATAAACATGCTCTTTCTTCGAAAACTGAAATTCAAAAATAGGGAAAGCAAAAGGAGTGAATAAATTACATTAATTTCTGCATTAAATACCGGGCAAAGCTGGGTCCATTTTCTAGTAGAGAATAAAAGTAAGAAATTAAATTGGTTTTAATCTGTAGGGAATGTGAGTCGTTTGTTTCTGACATCATTTTTTTGTTTAATATTTTATAATATTTTACGCAGTTCAAATATTTTTTAAAACTGTCAGAATTCTCAATTTTTATTCCAGACTATTCCTTCGTAACAATGTGCTTCCTATAAAAGAAGTCAAACTTTGCATGTACTGGTATAGCAGATTGTGAGAATAATATTTACTCAAAAATGGCAAGCGTTTAAAGCTCTGCTGCTCATTACAAGATGTGAACATGAGAATGTTAGTAATGTATGCATGCGAATGTTAGTCCAGTGTATTATAAGAACATAATAAGATTTCTTAGTCAAGCTTGTTCTTAGCATTTAACGTTTCATATATTTTAATCTCCGTAACAAATTGTTTAAAATAAACATTGTTCAGTTTTAACTTGTTTAGACACTTAATTATTCTTCTTCAGCTGAATTGCCGACATCATAAAACTTTCCTGCGAAATTCCTCATAAATAAATTTAATCGAACTCTACAACCACAAAGATTTATAGAGTGTGTTTAGAAGAAGCTTTCTAGATGATTTGTGGAATAAATTACCCATCTAGCGAATTTTGTCGATCCAAGATAACTACATATTTCACGGGAGAAAAATCGTAACGCGTAAGAAAATAGCTTCAAAAGGGTAGCAAATCACTTCAAAAAGATCAAGTCAAATAGGATGAATGCATAACTTTTCCAGCAAATCTAAATAATTCATTTAGCAATTCGTAATTCTATTAGGGAGCAAAGGAATATATAAAATTAATGTATATTTTAAAAAAATTGTAGAGTACTAGATTTAATTCGAGCCCGAAACAGCACTCAGTTTAATTGAAGTCGGGCTTCCTGGATTTAGCTCAGGCATGCCAACACATAACTACTTCGATCATATAAGGAATTCTTTATTATTTTCCCCTTTTGTAGGCCACGTTCTGACCGCCACTGCTACCACTGCCGTCACCATACTACATTATTTTACGCTCAACTCTTAGTGTACAAAATTATACATCTCAATAACTTTGTAAGGGAAGGTCCGTAACTGGTAAAGTTATAGAAAACACATTAAGTCTATTTATAGTAAAGTAATCATACCCGGTAGAATAAAAAATTGCAGAGCCAATAATGCAGAATTTAAAAAGTTAGATTAACAAACTGGAAAACAAAACGAGAGAGACGTAAAAACCCAATTACAATGTTGTAAAGTATTGTAACCACCGGGCCATTTAGTTATCCCATATCACCAAGTAGTTATCCCATAGCTATAGCTCACGTTCGATCGCTGAATCTGTATAAGAAATAAAATTTGAAAGCATGCAAAGACTAATATATAAAGGCGACTTTGGCCTTTCTCTGTATATATATTTTTATAGAAATAATAAGTAGATAGAATTTCTCGTAATTTGCATGACTGAATTAAAAGGTTTTTGAGATTTAAGATTTTTGCGTCACTGTTCATGGTGTTGAAAAACAATGGACTATGCGGGATAGATAAATTAGAAATCGTCATAAATAAAAATATTTTAACTAGTCTGATTAACTGTTTAAAATTTATCATTCATGGCTGAGTCATGATCCACTTAAAATATTGAGTACAATTTAATTGTTTTATATATGCAACTTGAAATTGTACGATACAAATTTTATTAGCCTTAACGTTGAGTATTATCTTTCTGGGGCGACTTGAAAGCACATAGTTACTAGAAAAACGTGACAAAACTAAAGACAAACGATAACAAAAATACAAAATGGTGGAAATGCGAAATTCAAATGCATTTAATGCATAAAAAATTTTTCAAATGTAAAAAATACTGTGCGGTCATAAAAAGAGCTTAAAATTAAAAAAATAATTGTGTATTATTTCTTAATTAATATATAAAAAAATATGTTTATTACTTTCCTTATATACATATAATGTATAAAGAAAGTATTGTGACTGGGTCGAAAATTCGAATTCGAGTTTTCGACGGGAGAGCACGTTTCAAGCATCCCTGAACACGAATCAGATATTTTTGAGGTGATGTCTGTGTGTGTCCGTGAGTGCGTGTAAGTATGTGTGTATAAGTGTGTGTGGGGGGGGGGAGGTCTGTGTAGACGATATCTCACGAAAGAATCAAGCGAGTCAAATAAAATTTGATACAAAAATCACACTCATTGAATACTGGAAGCCCATTGTTTTTACGCGCAATTGAATGTTCAGAACCCTTCTAAATTTTGAAATGAAATTTTAAAAAAATCATCAAAAAATCAAAATCTCCGACAAAGTTACGTAAATAATCA
Source organism: Amaurobius ferox (assembly GCA_951213105.1). Classification (NCBI taxonomy): domain Eukaryota; kingdom Metazoa; phylum Arthropoda; class Arachnida; order Araneae; family Amaurobiidae; genus Amaurobius; species Amaurobius ferox. The sequence goes on along the minus strand of OX578133.1, from coordinate 151,715,377 downwards.
TTTCTTATGTAATTTTTCATCAGAAAACAATTGACATAAACTTTAGAACGCTAGCATGAACAATTTTCGCTAGACGAAAATATCGCCAAATGGATAAAAATGACGTTAAATCAAAGAAGTAAAGACTAATTGATGAAAATTAAATATCTTGGAAAGAATATAAGAATCTACTATAAAAGAAGATATTTTGGATAATAGTTTTGTATTTGGACGCCATTAGTCGTTTATCTGCCATAAGAATAAGCCATTTCTCCGACCATAATGCTTGACGAAATTTTGGTGACGAATTTGGCAGAATATCGCCAACATGGCGAGTATTTGAAATGTCACCAAATTGATGAAAATGACGTCAAATTGATAAGAATGGCGTTAAATCAATGAAAATTACAACTAATTGATTAAAATTCAATATTTTGGAAAGAATATAAGACTCTACCATGAGAATAACCTACTTCTCCGTCTGTAACGCTTAGCAAAATTCTGACAACTAATTTTGGCGGCATATCGCCAACGTGGTGACTTTTTTAAATGTTGTCAAATTGATATTTAAATATATAGACTATATTGCTTATTGAGGATTTTATCAACATTGATAATTGTTAAATTAGAGTTGCGTAAAATATAAGTTAATTGGGTACGAAATAATTTTTGATGCTGTCATCTGGAAAAGCGCCAAAATGTACAATTTAACGTTCACTGTGCCGTGGATCTTTTCATTACTTTTTCACCGTTAAAGATTTAAATTCATTGCATTATATAAGAAAAGTCATGTGCTGTCCACATCAGATTTTTTTCCATTAATTTGAGTTTATAATTCTATGTTTTTTACTTTTCATTTTCTTATTTAAGAAATATTTTATATACTTTCCGATAATTTTAATATAAAAATATTTTGTTTATTTTTCTATAATTTAAATTCTAAAATGTATTTTTTAATTTTAATAGTTAAAGTTAAAAAAAGGTGCTTGCCTACTTTTGTCAATTTAAATTAAAGAACTTTTGCTTATATTTAGTAATGTAAATCAAAAAAATCCTTTGTTTATTTATTAATAGTTCAAATTTTAAAAAATGTTTATTTCTTTATATCTTAAATCTAGAGCTATATTTACATTTCTATAGCTCAAATTTCAAAAAGTTTGTTTACTTTGAATTATTAAACTTCGAAAAACCTTTATTTACAGTCAATAATTTAAGTTTAAATATATTTTATTAACATTTCAACCCTCTACATTTTAAGACATAAACTATTTGAGTATATGAATCTCAGTGCTGTTAGCAATAGTATTTTTAATCCTTCAAACAATGTCCCTCGACAAATGCATAATTGTTTCTTACATGACTAACCATAGCACTATTTTCAAGCCATTTTTTCTGCCAATTACAGCTTCATATTATAGCCATTATTGCATATTTTTACAAATGGTAATAATCTTAAACCTTGCAAAACAGAATAAATAACATCTTCTTCAGTTTTTAAAAATTCCTATATTTTCATCATGTTTAAATTAAACACACATCCCAAATAAATCCATAAAGTTTATGTGCAAATAAAAATGTTCATCGCATAAGCAAAGGATGGCATCATGTGCTAAAAAATCGCGAGAACTGCACGTAGAGTATGACGTCACATACTGAAAGTGCCATATACATCATAACTGTCGGGTTATTTTTTATTTGGCTACAAATATTTAGGGGTCGGTAAACTGCACAAGTAGTTTTTTTGCAAAAGAGAGACACACTACTTAAAATATGAGAAAAGTCAAACAAGAGTATTACTCATTCATTCTTAAAATATCTTCTTTGACAGCAAACATTCTCATCACTCACAAGTTAAGTCCAGTTGCGTTTCAACAAATAGAATGCATTATGGATTGAAAAGGTCATAAATGCATTTTAACTGAGAACGTTTATGTAAGCACATATTTTACCCATATTGATATAACACTACAAGAGCATAAAGACACGAAAAAGCCCTCCTTAATCGATGCAGTACATCATTACGAGCAACATGTTTTTACAGTCAAAACAGAAAAAAAAGACAAGGGACATCGACAAACCGATTCTGTATAGTCCATATAGCGAAAGTTCATTGAACATAGCGTGCCTGATTTGCAAATCGCGTGTTGTCTTCTATGGCTTGTACAGAGAGTGCGATTATTCATTTATGCTATTCAAATGTTCAAAACAACCGAAGTACCTGCTATAACACGGCTATCTTTTTTGGAATAACAGTAAAAGATATGCTCCATTGCATCAAGAATTAAATAGCATTGAATATAATTCTGCATATCAGACAGATATTGCTCAAAGGCAGCAGCTTGTCGTTTCTACTATGAGTAATGTTGACTCTCTCCTTAGGTATCATAATATAAAAGATATCAATAAATGCACTATCGTATCTAGAAATAACGCCCACATGCAGTTGATTTCTGTCTTTGTCTACCTAGAAATATTAAAGATCTTATAGCAAATATATAAAGGAGAAGATAGAAACGTTTTCGCCAATGATTCATGCTTTAAGTATCTATTGAATGGCGTAAAGTGTTTACTTGCAGTTTAGTTTCTTCAATATTGTAACTTATTGATCTAAATATAGCATTGAAAGTAAAACTAAATTTTATTATTTCAAATTTTATATGGAACTTGTTTGTATTGCGCAGAAAATCAGATGAAAAAATAATACGATGTGGGCAACACATGACTTTCCCTACAGACTAAATTCATTTTCTCCTTCTTTCATAATACAATGAGTTTAATTGGGCAAAATTACATGGAGAGTTATTTAAAATTACACCACCAAGTTTGCAATTTTAATGCAATTTTCGGTTTTATTTGGCATCTGGCCGTATTTTCAAACAGCGGCGTTGCAAAGGTGATAAAAAACTAAAATATCTCAAGAACGGTTCATCCTAGAGTTATGGGGCTGGTCTTAATCTTTTTTACGTCAACAATTATGAATAAAACAAGTATTTAATAAGCACATAGTTTCAATGTTTATTCGTTTAATGTTTATTGTTATGATGCATTATGTAACTTAATATGAAATTTATATTTGGATTTAGATTTAGATTTTCTTTCATTTAATTCTACATTTTCTCTCTAATAAATATTTTCAATTTAACATTAGATTTTTATAACAAAATCCGACAAAACAGAGTTGCCCAAAAATTTTATCGTTCATTTAACTGAATACATATTTTTATTTTATTGTATCACACCTGTATCACTTGTATGAAAAGCAACGAATTTCTTACAAGAGTCTTTTTTTTAGTTTATGCAATTTTCTGAATCCTTTGGATCATAATCCAATAATTATTAATCTCAAATAATTATTAACCACAGCACAGAACGTGTGATCCTATATTTAATTAATCCTGTAAATATCTGAGAAGAGCAATGTGTAACACATTCATTGAGATGAACAAATAAATCCATTTGGTTTAAAGTTGCATTTTTAAAGAATATCTATCTGACAGCGAAATAAATATAAGGCTAAAAGAAAAATTCGAAAACTAATTTTTATGCACTTGTTCTTTGATTTTTATGCACATTTAGCAGTTAATTGTTAAAAGGAGTTTACTATTTTTTTAGTCTCTGTGTTATGAAGAAATTGAAAAAGTTTCGACATTATCAAAAGGTCCGTTATGCATTACTGAATAAGTCGTTAATTGTTAATAAGTTGAATTAAATACTTAATAATAGCAAACAGTTGTATTTGGAATTAAGTACTTTGCTAAATGCTACTAAAATTCATTGTTTGGTATAGTCATAATTAACTTTAATGTTTTGGGCGAATTTTCAATCTTGTGCATTTCACTCTGCTTCATACATGCTCGGTATTTTTATGATTTTTTAGGATTTACCTATCTTACTGGGTTATGTGAGAATTATTCTGTTGATATTAATTTCCCTACCTTTACTGTAACGTCTGTTCTGTCTTATTTATCTTAATGAAGAAAGTTCCATTTTGCCTTTAAAATTGATTTATATTTTTAATTACAGGGTGTGTGGGGGGGATGATCACAGTGATCTAGTTTTACTTAGCCCTTACTCAAAAGATGGATCTCGTGTTGGCCTAATAATGAGTTTAAAATTATCTTCTTGTAGAGAAAAAGGCTGTTGGAGTTGACGGAAGTGAACATATTTTCCATCTCTTCAAAAAATTATGATCACGTCATAATTTTTAGGAATGTTGTGCTTTTTGTATTTCGTTTAGTTATGCCGAGGATGATATATGATGTTTTGGGGAGATTAAAAGTAGGTTTATATTGATTTGAAGAAATGAGCCACGTGCCGCACACCTGTTAAAGCCCGATAAATATATGTTAGGGAGAAGGGAAAATTGAACACAGTATATGTGGAGGATCATTATTTCATTGTTTTATTTTAAAAGCATTTAGCCTATAGGCATAATTAAATTACAGAATAGCTAAAGATGCACAGGCAGAAGCGCTATTTAAATCTCGAGCTTTGGTATGAACAAGAATGTGGTTTATGATTTCTTCAGTTTGTTATAGAAGACTGTGGTTGAGGAGCTTTTGCTTGGAAAGGCAACCCCCATTGAAACCGTTAACGAAACGATCTTTAGCTGAACAGACGTCCAGATAAACCAATTTTCATATTAGCATATATATATCAATTCCATAATAGCATGAATAAAGCAATTCCATAATAGCAGGGATAAAGCAATTCCATAATAGCAGGGATAAAGCAATTCTATAATAGCAGGGATAAAGAATTCCATAATAGCATGGATAAAGCAATTCCATAATATCATGGATAAAGCAATTGGAGAGAAGGGCATGGTTCGCATGTCATCACTCCCATGGAAAGGGGTGAAACGGTTACCCTTCGTACCTGTGTTGCTGCAAATGGCCCATTTATTCCATCGGCAGTGACATTCAAAAGAAAATAAAGGACAGCAACCTTCTTGGCAGAGTCGCCTTCTACCTAGCTCATATGCTTACAATGTCTGATAAAGGCAACATTAACAGCGACCTCTTTCCTCAGGTGGTTAAAGGCGCACTTCCTGCTTCATAAGTCTTACTGCTAATCAACAAGTATAATTCTCATTTCTGAAGTAAGAATGTACTGGACTTCTCCACGGTTAACGAAATCGCCATCATTCTTCTTCTTAAGACGATGCATAAGTAATGTTGAACACAATTTCCGCAATCAAAAGCCCACAGCCAAGAACCCGGTCAACCGCAGTTAAGAACCATACACAATATCCATCAATAACAGACAGTACGTTCCAAGTCAGTTTATCATGCGGTAGTCTTTCTCCAATTCTAAATCTGCAAACGCACACCAATATATGTTTTCTGAAGGGTACGTTACATTTTCCATAAATATTTTGATTTTTACTTTTGTAGTAATACGTTCCCACTCTAACATGTTTTGTTCATAAAACTTTAATTCAGCGTTATCCAAAATCTAATTTTAACTTCAATCAACCTTTCTGTTCTACTCCCATGTCTTAATTATGTGTGTAAATGGGTTTATTCATCTGTGAATCATCATTTGTTTATTCGTCATAAAATGGGACGTGAGAGCCAACATTTTCAAAAATCGAATATTTCGTATTCCTTTCAATTAATTGTATTAAGAATTAATGCAGTTGTAGACGCAGTGATCAAGCATTTTATTATTTTTCTTCATCTGCGGTTTTGAACCGGCGATTGAGGATTGATCTTCTTTATTTGGTTCGCGCTCAAGCTATTTTTTTTCCCAGTTCACAACGATCAGCGTTTGTTTCATTCACAAATAAAAGTTGAGACTGTTAATCGGATGATTTTTTGAAATGCCCTTGAGACCAAAGTTGGGGCCTCGGTTTTAGCTATGCGTCAGTTAGATCTGAGATCTTAGATCTTAGATTCGGAAAACCAGTTTTTAATTGCATTTTTAAAAAACCACATAAATTACATTCTCACCACTTAAGGCTACTATGGCGAATTATTATTGCAATGGCGAATCCTGGTCTAGAATGAAGGTCATGCGGAATACTTATTAATAACCCCCCCCCCTTTGTCAATCGCACTGCAATACTCAAGGGATTTAATGGCGATAATATTAATGATAATAAATAATGCTACTACTGTTGTGTTATTCACTCAAACTTAATATGGGATTTTGTGGCGAAAAAAGAATAGCGAAATTCGCCGAGCATTTATCGAAAGTTCCAAAAATTTGCCCATAGTCCGTGTAATGTTAAATTTAATTCCAACAGTGAATAAACTTCTAATTCTAAAATTCTAAATAAAATTAGGAATTTTTTTAATTATAAAACCTCCAAGTATTCTCAATTTTTGAAAACAGTAAGAAAGGTCAGCAAAATAGCTGAGATTATTGCATTCTGTATTATTTGATTATCTGTGTTGATGTTTTAATATAACTCTTATTATTTAGTTATTTTAGTATCAAGCACTTTAATTAATTTGCATACATTTAATGCTTACCTTTCATTGGAAACTAATTCTTTGACCTCCTCAGACTTATTCCGAGAGAACCAAAATGATTGATTATTTATTACGAAAACTATTGTGCTCACCTTGAGAAGAAGCTTTCTAACATCTCGAGAGGTGATGTGTTCGCATCCTTCTTTGGAAAATACTTCGGACTGCTTATATGCAGATAACATATATCTATGAATTCAAATATCGGCAAACAATAAAACTTACATGATCTCTGATGTGGATTGCACCTCCGTATCTCCGGACTAGATATTCGATGACATCTTGGTGACCAAAGATGACGGCTTTGTGTAGAGGACTAGCACCATTATGGTCTCTACAGAAGGCCAGCTTCTTACGGTCTATGAGGTGCTGGACATCTCGTAGTCTCCCCTGTGATACCGCTTGATGGATTTCTCTAATTTTATTCTGAAAAAAAAGTTATTTTAAAAAAATTAAAAGCAATCGTGTAATGTATGAATGAATTTTAAAATATGAAGATTTTTCGTATAAAAACATTACTACCTATTTTCGTAGCATTTTTAAAACCAATTATGCTTTTGTAACGTTTATTCCGATTGTCGAAAAATTGGTGATATTTCCATGTTCTATGCACCCCAAAAATTAACAGACTTCAAAGTTCATTGACATAATCTTGCAAATTTTCACTTAATGATTTTCACTTGTCATTTGCACTCAATTTGTTTCGGAAACATCAGGCTCACAAACTCACAGACACACACAGGCATGATTAAAAAATGATTTATTCGTTCTCAAGGATGTTCAAAACGTATTAATCCATCAAAATCCGATTGTCGGTTTTTTCCCTTTGCGTCAGTGGTATAGCCAGAATTTCAGAAAAGGCATGACCCCTACCTTCACCTCTGTCTACGCCACTGCTTCACTTATATTATATTTTATATGGAAAAGCAACGTAATGTATTACACATTTGAAGTTACCCTTTGGCCTAAAATCTGAAGAATACGTTTTTAATATCCACTTTCCCAACACAGGGTGTTCCGGAAAGTCCTGGAAAGGACTTTACTTCCTGAGCCATTTGTCGTAAATAAGAACTTCCAATTTCAAATATATTTCAAATAAGGTTAGAATATATCTTATATCAAATATAATTTATCCTATAACTTTTTTTACGGTCCCTCAATCTAAAATTTTCTAATTACTAAAAATTTCTTAATGCTAGTGTAAAACTAAAAAGATTTCGATTCTTTTACGAGCAAAATCTATCGAGATATTGCAACTTAAATTTGCAGCAGTTTTTTGCTGAGAAATTAGGGGTCGTATAAAAATTGAATTGCGAGTCATGCCAATTTGTCAGCAAATACCCCATATTATGTATAACTATTGGTCCCCTCCTAAACAAATCATTGGATGTTAAAAGACCCTGAAATATCATAAAGATATGCCATTAAATGAAATTTAAAAGAAATAGCCTCAAATGTTTTTATACGGTCCCCTAACGTTATCCTGAAGTGATGGATTTAGAAATGTGGAAAAGTGACTTAAGTCACAAAATTCAATGTTTCATATTTCGGTAACATTTGCTTGTAAAAAAATTGGATTTTTTTTAGTTTCACATGTTAATGCACGAAAAAAATTTCAAGTAATTGGAAATTTTCAGAATAAAAAACCGTATAAAAAGATAGATTTTGTATTTTTCAGAGAAATGAGTTTCTCGATTTTAAACTGTTATAAGATAAATTGTAACTTTATTTGAAACATTTTTACTTTCCCTATAAACATAGCATAGTGTATAGGGAAAGTATTGTGAATTCGAATTATCGACAGAAGTGCACATTTCAAGCATTCCTGAAGTCGAATCGAACGTTTTTTAGGTTATGTGTGTGTGTGTGTGTGTGTGCGTGTGTGGGAGAGGGGGAACGGTATCTTGCGAACGAATGAAGCGTTTTGAACGAAATTTGGTACAAAAATTACAATCGGCGAATACTGAAAGAATATTGATTTTAAGCGTAATCGAATGTTCGGCAGATCCCAAGTTTTTGAATGAAATTTTGAAAAAATCATTAAAAAATAAGAACCTTCAATAATGTTATGTAAATGATCATTTCTTATGTAATCTCACAGGTACTTCAAAATAATTTTATATCTAGTAAAGTACCAAATGTTAGTGTACTTTACAGCTTTAAAAACATTATGCTGGTGGATTTTATCTATCATTATTTCACATTGAAAGAAGTAAAGTAATTACATTGTGTAGGGAATGTCATATGTTGCCCACATCAGATGTTTTAATATAATCGTCGTTTAATCTAAAAAAAATCATTTCTCTATATCAAATATTTTTCCAATGAAATTTGTCACTGAGACAACTTTTAAAAGATTCACATCAATTAAATGCAGTCATCTATAAGACATAGCAAATAGTGATATCTTTAGTTAATGTAATAATAAAATACAAATACTAAATTCCGATTTTGAATGTCCGTGCTTCATTTAGGAAATTGCTAATGGTAGAGCAAGTTCATAAGATAAAAAGACACAAATATAATATCGTGACAATATGTAGTTCACTAATTTGCATCCCCGATGTTCCGCTTCAGGAAATTAGGTTCATTGACTTCCAATCAATCTCGGTATGACCATTTGTTCTAGTCATTATATTAAATTGCTAGTGAACATCAAATTCTTCTCATTTTTAAAACCGTGGAATCATTAAATAAGTCGGAGTGTTTTAAGTTAAAATGCATTTGCCCAATGAAAGATAAAATGCAACTTTAAAAAAATGAGTTCATACACAGGGTGATTCAAAGTTCTCATGGAAGATAGGGACACTAAAATAAACCGTTTTCGTTAATGAATTCACCGATGTCACTCTTTGATGTCAGAGAGAGCTATTGTCAGCGCGACAATTGGCTAATTTTTCAGTCATCATTCGTAACTCAGACTTCGTGTAGCATGGAGAATTTTGCAAATTCTGAGTTGACCCAGTGGTTAATAGCTCGGTGGTTAAGGCGGGAGGATTGCACTGGGTAGTATATTTTTCGATCCTCGACGCTGCGCAAATCAATTTCCTTGTCTACACGGATTATGGACAGGATAAATCTGTAGGTCCGAAAGTTTATCTGGGTTTATGCTGGGTTAGACTACGGGAAGAATGGCATGGTCCCTATGATCGCCACCCCCATCGAGTTCCGGTTTGAACTTCGTGGCACTGTCCTGGTCGTCCAGACCTGTAAGTAGGTCGGATTGTTGAGGTGGAAATAATGCCCAGATGTCTGACATGCATCTAGCATATGTAGCTGCCAATAGAAATAGAAAAGCCCCTGCGTGTTCGTGAAATATCGGGAGTCCTTGAAAATGTAAGGAAATCAATGAATGCATCGACGCTGTAAGGTACGACTGACCATAGTCGCTCCTTTTCGCAACTTGTAAAACTGTGCATCTGTTGTAAATCAAAATGTCGATCGTACTGTCTGCTTTTATGTACCAACAGTGCCCTCTAGCATCAAAGGGTGACATTGACCGACATGCATTCATTAAAAAAAAAATTTTAGCGTTCCCTATTCCCCATTAAAGTTTGCACAGAGAGTTTCAAATTATCCTATGTACAGAATTTCTAGGAAAACTGTTAAGCATCGCAATAACTTTGTAAGGAAAGGTCCATAAGCATATACGTTAGATCAATCCATGGTAAATTGCCTATTACCCATGAAACGCCCCTAATGGAGAATTTAAAAAGTTAAGATAAACGAACTCTACAATAAAGCAAAATAGAGGAAAAGAACCAATTATAAAGTTGTAGAGCATTGTATAATTAGTAGGAACCGACCTCCTTAAGAAGATCTGCTTAAGAAGACATTTATTTGACAATAGTTATTGGCGAATGTCTGTCTTATTCAGAACTGACACACAATAAACAATGCTTACATGAAGAGTAAACAAATGCAGAGCCTTCCGTTATAGACAATGCACATTTAAATTCCAGAAAAAATATTTCTGCGTACTTCAATAAGCATTGCATGTGTCACCCTGTTATAGGACCTGATGATACAACTTATTGACAGTTATTTATTGCCGTCCGTATACTGGTTTCGTTCGTCCCTGGTGTCAATTCCAACTCATTAGACTATGCTCCACAACTTTATCGAGATTGTTTTTTGTCTATCTCGCTTTGCTTCCGAATTCATTATAACCTAACTCATTTAATTCACCTCTAGGAGCGCCGCAAGCTCGTTTATTCGATCGGGCATGGTCACTTTACTACAGATAGACTGAACATGCACACCCGTGGACATATCTTTACAAAATTTGTGAGATGCTTACGAATTTTCCTAATGACTCCCTTAGTGACTCCAATATGTTTTTAAAGTATTATTTTAATGTTTTTAACCTTGAATTCAAATTTATAGTAAAATAAGATGCTTTATATATTTTCATACTGCAAGTAAAATATGTAAAGAGGCTTCTATTTTATATAGAGAACATGCGCATACTCAATTAATTCTCGAAAAGGGATACGGATGTTTGAATTCCCGAAAGAATAAAAAGAAATAAATATATAAATTGTAGAAGAGATATAAATGCAAGAAAGAATATTATTTCTGTCCCGCTATCGGCGATAAGTGCACCAAAACAGATACTTTCTACTGAGATCAGAAGATTTTGAAGTTTCGGTGATTCTGTTTCTCACTCTTTGTCGCCAAGGCGTTTCTCACTATGACTGAACATGGCGGCCATAGGTCAGCCTGTGTTACAGAAGATCTAAGTTAGGGAAATTTCTAAAACCTAACATTCATAAACCGACAATAGTGTTAAAAATAGCTCAAACTCCTGATCTACTTGTTGACGTCCAATGATTTATTGGTCAGCATGTTAATTCTCAATCATGCGTTGGCCGTGGGAAAATATCACCTCATAAAAGATGTTATAGAGCTTACATGAAATATACCGAAGCAGGGAAAAAAACATTTTGAGAAAACGCTCTTCAAGTGGCCCTTCAAATGGACGTAGCACTCGTTATGCATCTTTAAATGATTTTACTTTTCAAGAAAAAAAAAGGTAAAAATTGCATATTTTTGGAACTTGTTTTATTTTTTAATCTACTAAATGAAAAATTGATTTTTTGCATGTTTATAACGTCTTGGTCCTCTTTAGATTTTCAGGATATTTTCTTTTGATCTGTTCCTGGAAGTCTACATAATTACTGTATTGCGTGACAAATTACTGAGATACGTAATAAGAGGTATATTTCTTTTATATTTGTCTTTCTCGTTGAATGTTTGCTCAGTGTTCTGTTTGTAATTTCCCTAGATCATCTAAACTTTCCACCAAAAAATAGCAGCATGGCATTAATAACCTTAGGAATATTAAATTAGCATATTTATAATTGTATATTTATATGGTATTATCTTTAATGGATGCAGTCCAGCATGCATTGCAATTTATATTTATTTTTTTAGTTTTAGAGGCTATTGATGAAAATTCTTCAAAATACTTCTATAAAATTTTACAAATATATCAAGAAAGAAGAAGTCTTGAAATATCTAATTGTTACTGTTTATAGTGTTCTAAATTGTTACTGTTTATAGTGCTATCTAGTTTTAATTACGAATCTCTGTCACATAAACATAATTTCGATTTATGTATTTATTTATTTGTAATATTTTTAATAGCAACAAGAAACTTATAAAGGAGTCTTCATATGGTGGCAAATGATGTGTACGCTTTATTTTCAAAGAAACTATTAAGAATTTTACACATTTATTTCGTACAACCAAGCGAGTTTTTGATAAAACCGGAAGCAACATCCCCAGAATCTGAAATGCAATTCTTTGGTGAACCCCACAACTACCTCCAGAATTTGATACTCAATCTGTAAAGAACTCATAAAAAGATTTTGTTCTTTCTAATTTATGTAGACATCAGTGGACTATGAAGCAACCCTGGAATTCAAAAACAAAGTGATATGTCTGTCGAATAGATGTGGAGAGAAATAATATTTCTCAAAAACTATCTATTGGTGGCAAATGGCCGCCATCATCGAAGGCTGGTAATCCAAGACTCGGGAAAATATCTCAGGGTAGTCTCATGATATTACAGGGTTCTACATTGAAATATGAGGAGAAAACTGTAGAGGTGAAAAGATGCGATTGCAGAGAGCGAACTTACTGGTTGCACGACACGATCGAAGGCAACAGCGACCAAAAAAATGCACGATAGTCGAAACTGCTAAGTTACTTATATGCTGTCTATGTTGTTACATAATATATAGGCTGTCCCGAAAACAGTGACCTCGGTTTTTATTCCTTAAATATTGATCTTAGATATATACAGGGTGTCCACTTATATCCGTTAGATCCCCCTTAACTTCTAAACGGTGACAGCTTAGGTCATAAAGTTGGTGTCTAGGTATAGTAAAAAGGCTATGCGCTACTCAATGAGACAACTTACAACGCCATCTATCGGCAAATTTTGGAATTAGCTGTCCTATCTCGTAAACAGTGAAAGATACGTGAAAAAAGTCAATTAGAAAGTTGCAGAGCACTCTCGATTTAGTACGAAAAGATACCTTGCGCACATTAATACTCAAAACAGAATGCAAAAAATGAACATTTGTTTGGTCACGATTTCGAAGATTGTCATGTCATAAAGAGTGGAAGAAAGAAACTGAGACACTTACCTGTCTTCAGGATCATTTATTTACAATAGTATATTGCTCAAAATGCTCTCCGTTAGCCACTATACACATTTGCACTCTGGACTGGATTTCTCGCTGCACATTGTTTAACATGGCAGGTATTACGGCCGCACAAGAATCAGTAATGCGTCGTCGAAGATCCTGCAATGTTGGTGGAGGGGTCGCATATACCTGCCCTTTTATGTGTCCCCATAAGAAGAAGTCCAATGGGGTCAAGTCAGGTGAGCGAGGGGGCCACTCGACGGAACCACCATACCCGATTACTTGATTCTGGAATGTCTCTATTAGGTACTGATGAACGTTTGAAATCTTATGCGGAGGTGCGCCGTCATGTTGGAATCATATATTTAGGAGTTGGTGCAATGGTAGATTCTTAACAAAGTCAGTTATTACATCCTGCAGAAGCTGCAAGTACCATTGTCTCGTTAACGTGCCCTCGTAAAATACTGGTCCAATGAGCCTGTCATTAGAAATTCCGCATCAAACATTAATCGACCAGCGTTGTTGATGTCGAACTTCGACGGCATATATCGGATTTTCCAGCGACCAGATATGAACGTTCTGTCTATTAAACATTCCGTTCCTCGAAAAACATGCCTCATCCGTCCATATTATGTCTGCCAGGAATGTTCGTTGGACCTCTAAGTTATTCATCACAAAGTTGCAACACGTGTAACGTCTCTCAGCATCTCTTGGAAGCAATCCCTGCACAGGTGTGGATCGGTATGGATGAGCACCTGATTCATTCAGGATTTTCCAGACGCGGATATTTGAGAGGCCACAATTTTCACTGATCATTCTTGTGCTCCTCTGAGGATGGGCGAGAGCGTATGCTAGCACATCTTCAGGTTGCACTTTGCGTCCTACATTAAGAGGTGTACAAATTCGAGGTCGACTGGTCATGCAGCCCGTCTCCCTTAAACGTTTTACAACTTTTAAGATGGTCTGCCGTGTAAGATGCGGACCTTGAGGGAAACGTTCACGATACAGCCTTGCAGCTAATTTTGCTTTACCCCCACATTCACCGTAAATTAACAACATCTCGCAATACTCGTTACTGCCAAATTTTGCCATAACTCTCCGCTTTAACGTATAACCCAGCAGAAACATCCTTTTTATAGTAGTAGTCTCTGGTGAACAGGTATGACGTTCCATCCTCATTTGCATAATACATGAGATCCATGTGATTTTTATGCCAGACATGATTGAGTTGAGCTGTGTGTTTGGAGAGACGATTTTGCAAGATCAGCAGAAAGTTTTCGTGGTTTGTAGAGATATTCAGTAAAACACGCAATCGGTGGGGGCAGAACCATGGTCTTCATGAATGCGAATCACGTGCGTTTCCCCTGCGCCACAACACAGGCTCGTATTTAGTCCGTAAGATGGTCTTTTCTCGCTTCGCTTCACAATCAAACAAATGTTCATTTTTTGCATTCTGTGCGCAAGGTAACTTTTCGTACTAAATTGAGAGTGCTCTACAACTTTCTAATTGACTTTTTTCACGTATCTTTCACCGTTTACGAGATAGGACCGCTAATTCCGAAATTTGACGATAGATGGCGTTGTAAGTTGTCTCATCGAGTAGCGCATAGCCTTTTTACTATACCTAGACACCAACTTTATGGCCTAAGCTGTCACCGTTTAGAAGTTAAGGGGGGTGTAACGGACATAAGTAGGCACCCTGTATAATACATTGCAAAGTTGCGTTAAAAAAGGTACAGAATTTTATGAAATCCAGTAAAATTTTCCGGGAAATTACATTTTAAGAAATACAAAATTTAAATTTTTATACGGGCTCCGTACAAAAATATTTCCAATGAGTAACGTGTGCCCCATACACTAAAAAAAGTGGGGGGGGGGGGGGGGTACATAATTTCAGCATTTTATCATGAAATGTCCCAGAGATATGAAAAGACAAAAATGCTGACTTAAACCATTTTTCAATGCATCGACATGGGTTCTCAGAGGGGAAAAATCATATCGACAGATCACGTTTCAGGGGTCATACACAAATAACGAAAGGAAGCAATGATTACATAAATAAATAATAATTTTGCTATTTACTGGTACAAAAGTATCTATACTGTGTAGAAATAATTATTTTGCCCAAAGATTACAAAGCTTGTTCAAAATGTTTTCCATCCATGACAGACAATACCGAGCTGCATTCGCCTGATAACACTTCTGTGGACTCGATCAAGTTCTTGTTTGGTGATGTCACGACAACCATCTTGAATGCGTCGTTGCAGCTCTGCTTTATTTAAGGGAGGTGACAGATAAACAGTTGTGGGTAAACGACCCTATAACTAAAAATCCATAGACGTTAAATCAGGCGATCTAGGGGGAAATTCGACTGGCCCATGCAAGCCGATCCACTTCTCTGGAAACTCGTTATTTAACCAGTGTTTCACAACTGTAATACCGTGAGTAACTGTAATACCTGATCCGTCCTGTTGAAACCATATACGCGGAAGTAATGTTA
Source organism: Amaurobius ferox (assembly GCA_951213105.1). Classification (NCBI taxonomy): domain Eukaryota; kingdom Metazoa; phylum Arthropoda; class Arachnida; order Araneae; family Amaurobiidae; genus Amaurobius; species Amaurobius ferox. The sequence continues at coordinate 151,699,766 of OX578133.1, read as the reverse complement.
GGGGCAGTTCATCCATAAAATCAGGAATAACCGCATTCAGAATCTCATTAACATATCTGTCACCCATCAAACTACCATCATACAGTATGAGCCCAAACAAACGGTTTCTGAAAATACTACACCATACATTTACAGAAAATTGCTTCTGATGATGAATATCACGTACCACGAATGGATTTGTGTCAGACCAGAAGTGCTCGGTTTAAGGATTTATGCATCCATCTTGTTTAAAACAGCATTCATCAGTCCAAATTACGTTTTCAGGAAAGAGGGATTTGCATCTTTCTGATTTAGAGCCCAATTACAAAAATCTAGACGATGTTGATAATCTGTTGGCTCCTGTCCTTGCACACCATGAATGTTAAACGGATCCCATTTATTCAGTCTCAGTATTCTCCACACTGTTGCACGTGGTACGTTCATTTCTGAAGCAGCGGTACGAACACTACTATGTGGATGACCGGAAACGTAAGCCAAAATATCCATTTCTACATCAGTTAAGTGAAGTCTAGGCCTACCTAGTCCACCTACATGATGTCCTTTTTCACGCACTCGTTGCACCAATCGGGAAATATATCTCCCAGAAGAATATCGAGAATTGGGAAAAGTGCGTTGATATTCTCGTGCAGTTTCGTTATCATTGCGATTGCATAAAACTGTGCAACATACGCATTTCAAAAAGTATTTTGTTGCTGTATTGTGACTTACTATCGGTACAGGCTAACTACACTCTCAAAATATAGCAGAAATGTGAAATACTTAAGGGTCGCTCAAACTGCCAGGCTGCGCGAGCTACGTTTGCGTAGGCGAGACGATTGATCAATGGCAGAGCAAAAGCAACTTTCTCATGTGATGATGCGTCTACTGCGATTGTGTGACGTACCGATCAGAGGCAGATATTTGCATATGCATACATTTGCATTTTTTTTAATGATTATTTTGATTGTGCCTTTTCCAAGATTTATTCTGTAATTAATCATGTAAAATTTTAAGGTATTTTTCAGGAAGCATATTTTTGAAAAATTGTAAATAAATCTAAAGATAAGAGACAGATATTATTTGCCTATGATGCATTTATGCGTTGCGTCATTTCCACTCTTGCTGTAAACACTCACATTTTAATTTGTGATTAATCACTCACGAAATTTGTTTAAACATCACCTCATTGAGTATGGGGCACATTTTAATAATTGGAAATGAGTAAAATGTGTTTTGTACGGGGGCCATAATGTTTAAAATGTTTTTTAATGCCATGAATGTTTTAAAATGTTCTTGTACGAGGACCATATGAAAATTTAAATTTTCTATTTCTTCAAATTTAATCCCCTGAAAATTTTTATCTATTTCATAAAATTCTGTACCTTATTTTACGCAATTTTGTAATTTATTATATATGTCTAAAATCAATATTTAAGGAATAGAAGCCGAGATCAATATTTTTAGGACACCCTGTATATATATATATATACAGGCACTATATATATATCAGTATATATATATATATATACACTGGCGGAAAATAAAATCCCAATACCAAGAAGGAGTTGTGCTAGATAAACGAAATTTGGGAGGCGCGTGTTTGCACATATGAAATATGACGCCTATTCAAATTTCGCGCTAGACGAATAAGAGTGGCGCTATAGTAACGCCACTATGATCATGCAAATCACGTTTTCTTTAAATACGCGATATAAACTTCGTGAGCGTTATTTATCGTCCGGATTGGACGTTGTGATCTAGGTTTGAGTCAAGAATGCCTTTAAGGAGGCGAAGAAGGCAGTATCAGCAGCTTAGTGAGTTAGAACGAGGCCGTATAATAGGACTACGAGAAGGTGCATTTTCTTTTCGCGATATTGCAGAAAAACTTAGTAGGGATGTATCCACTGTGCATGATTGTTGGCAGCAGTGGTCACGGGAAGACACTGTCTCAAGAAGACTGGAGTCCAGCCGCACACGGGCCACTACTGAGAGGGAAGCCCGTCGTATTCGCCGCATGGCTGTGGAGGATCGTGCTGCATCTGCAGCAACAATTAAAGCTTCTGTTGGCCCCAGAATGACACAGCAAACTGTAAGAAATCGATTACTTGAAGGACAGCTCCAAGCCAGACGGCCTGTAGCGTTTATACCACTAGCTCCGAATCAGTGCCATCTGCGACGTCAGTGGTGTCAAGCTAGAGTTCATTGGAGGGCGGAGTGGAGATCTGTTGTATTCTCAGATGAGAGCCGTTTCTACCTTGGTGCCAGTGATGGTCGTATGTTGGTAAGAAGGAAGCTAGGTGAAAGCTTGGAACCAAGCTGTCTGTGGCGTAGACACACTGGATCTACGTCAGGAGTCATGGTCTGGAGAGCCATTTCCTATGACAGCAGGAGCACTCTCGTCGTTATCCCAAGCATCTTGACAGCAAATTTGTACATCAGACTGGTGATTGAACCGGTTGTGCTGCCATTCATGAGCTGTATTCATGAGGGTGTTTTCTAACAGGATAACGCTCGCCTTCATACCGCTGCTGTCACCCAACGTGCTCTACAAAGTGTCGACATGTTGCCTTGGCCTGCGAGATCACCAGATCTCTCTCCCATCGAGAACGCATAGGACATTATTGGAAGACAAATCCAGCGTCATCCACAAGCAGCATTAACCGTTGCTGATTTGACTGACCAAGTGCAACAGGCATAGAACTCCATCCCACAAAATGACATACGGCACCTCTACGACACAATGCATGCACGTTTGCATGCTTGCATTCAAAATCGCGGCGACTACAGCGGTTATTAATGTACCACCATTTCACATTTGAAATGGCTCTTCTCGCGCATACGTTAACCTGTGACGTTGAAACTTTAATCAGATAAATAGGTTATCTACACAGTTGCTTTGCCTAAATTTCATTCCTCTAAACTAATTTCTTCTTGGTGTTGGGATTTTATTTTCCACCAGTGTATATATATATATATATATATATATATATATATATATATATTAGAAAAATATAATAATAATAATAACCAATTCCAAAGAAGCATGAAATATTAAAATCACCGAAGCATTCAAACCACGGCACTAGTAAATGCAACTCATATAAATCTCCTTATGGATAGAATGTCCCTATGATTCTAGGAAATACCTCGGCAAGAGGTTTATTCGCTTCGAAAGCTTTGTGTTTCCTGACATTCCGTTTTTTGGTTTTTTTTACCCATAAAAAATCTCAACGAAATTGCTGTGTTATCATCAATACAATATGGAATGACAACAAACTGGCAAACTGAAGACTAATTGATGGGACGATGTATCAAAATTATCGAGCACTTCCACTATAGCTTGAATCTCAGTTTTGGTGTCATTTGATCAGTCTTAACTATCCGTCTCAATGGAAAATCTCAAATTTTAAGAATTCGACTTAGGTGTGATGGCGCAAAAGAATAATAAAAAAACTCAAGACAGCTTTTTATCGAGTACTTCTACCCCAGGTAGAATCTTGGTTTCGGTCTCATTCGATCCGTCTCAGCTTTCAAGTCAATTGAAAAAGTTGAAAATTTTTACAATTCAAATGGAGGATGACAATACAAAGGGATCATTAAAGAACTTACACCACTTTGCCTCTCTGCGCCATTCCATTTTTAAAACTTTGCAACATAGTTGAAAAATGTTTATGACTTTGTTCATTCTGTCTGTCTGTCTGTTTGCACGATAACTGCTGTAAAAATGATTTTATCAGGATGAAATTTAAGTATGTTGTTGAAACGGTCCGTGGGACATATGGGAATGTAAATGAATAATATCAACCAATCAGTTTTGGATTGAACCCGGGTTAAAAAAATGAAATACATTGAACCCTATGGGACCTAATTTTTCAAACATTTTTGAATGACGTTAAAATTCAAAAATTGCTTTGAAAATTTTAGGAAATATTCAAATTATCCCATAAAATATATAAAACAATTTCAGCAAAATATGTTTGGTAGTTTTTTAAATAAAAATTAACATAATAATGATACCCATACAATATGAAGAAATCACGTGACTCACATCAAAATAAAATACGGTATTCATATTTTTTCCCCAAACTAAAAATCGTGATTTTTAAAGTTCTTTTAAATTTATATTTAATGTTGCATCCGTCCTAAAACCGCTTTATTTTTGCGTATTTTCTGTGCATCTATATTCTGCGCCAACGCAATTACAATATATTTGAGTTTAAATGATCATCACACTTTGATTATTTCTACAACGAAACCTAATTTTAATGGATGCAGAATGTAAACAAGTGATTGTAAGATGAGTTGTATAAGAATTGCTGAATTTTTTAAGCAAAATTTTTTAACTCTGGAATCTGGAATAAAAGTGTATGAATGAAATATTCACTGCTTTTACATAGGGAGTAAGACGATTTATATTTCGATGACGTCATTTGAATAAAGTTTGAATGAAGTTTTAAGCATGGAGTTAAAAAGTACTTTTACCTCCATGGTTGTAATTTTCCAAGTAAAATAAATTATTGCAGTTCTGTGATAATTTAAAAAATATCACCGCTAAATGTTTCGCATTTTAGAGATGTTTAAATAAAATTACAATCCAGTTGGAAAGTATTTCATAATCAATACTTTATGCATGATTGATCTTTCTTGTTATGTTTACATTTGAAACGGCTTTTGATATTCCGAACTTTACATATCATAACTTTAGATGTGCGTAGATGTCGTAATTAGTGACCGCTAGCCATTGAGTACGTGCGAAGCGCGGGAGAAATGGCTAGTAGAAATATATCCTTAGTTCGATTCTACATTTTATGCAAATGAACAATCTTGAATTCTGCATTTTTGCGATTTTAGTATTATTGCTGAAAATTCAACTGAACGAAAACCTTTTATCGTAAGTGCCAATATTAAAAGCTGCAATTTTGAACTCATATTACGTAGTAGTTTTATTCTGATAAGTATTCATAACTGAATTTCTTTCTTGCGTTACTTGTCAAAATTGAGTTACCAAAATTCAAAAGGAGTTTACGAAATTATGAAACATTAAAATTCGTTCCGAGGTTTATTTACTATCGCGTTTTTTGATCAGAGTCATGATTGATAGCTGTTTTCTAGCGACATAAAAGCGAGGGGTGCCATAAAAGTCAAGCTTTCGGAAGCATATCAAAAATGCATTATCAATCTCAATCTTTTGTTTCGTTCCTTATATATGGCTAGAATGAGATTATATTTTATTGGTAGTTTTTAGTGGGCACAAAACACCACTTTCAAGGTGAGCCTGGAGATATCATTGATCCTACCGATCTATGATTTGGCACATATTTCAATTATTACACATATAAAAAAAATCTGATGTGGACAGCACATAACTTTCCTTATATAATGCAAAGAGTTTACTATATTTACAGTAAAAAAAATAGGTTAGTCTTATAGTAGATACTTATATTCTTTCCAAGATATTGAATTTTCGTCAATTAGTCTTCATTTTCATTGATTTAGCGTCATTTTTATCCATTTGGCGAGATTTTCGGTAATTTGGCAACATTTAAAAAAAATCGCCAAGTTGATGAAATTCTGCCAAATCCGTCGCCAAAATCTCGCCAAGCGTTATGGACGGAGAAATAAGTTATTCTTATAGCAGATATTGGTATTCAAATACAAAAGTATTGCTAAAAGTATCTTTTCTTTTGAATGGAACGAGCTAGATCCACGAGAATAATGTCACCAAATTTATCGCATGATATTATATATGCAAGATGAACATGTTTCTCAACAGTTAATATTTTTTTTAATTTATGGAATTTTTTGATAAATGTATTTGAAAAATGTGCAACATCTCGAGAACGGTTCATATTAACTGGCGTTCTAAAGTTTATGTTAATCGTTTTCTAAAGGAAAAATTACATAAGAAATGTCTATTTGCATAAATTTATTAATGGTTTTGATTTTTTGATGACTTTTTTCAAAATTTCACTCGAAAATTTAGGAGCTTCTGAACATTCGATTATGTTTAAAAACAATAGGCTTCCAGTATTCACAGATTGTAATTTTTGTACCAAATTTCATTCGAATCGCTCCATTCGTTCGTGAGATATCGTCTCCACGGACTCACTGACACACACACACACACACACACACACACAAATACATTCAAACGCACGCACACACACACACACACACAGACATCACCTTAAAAATGTTCGATTCGTGATCAGGGATGTTTGAAACGTACTCTTCCGTCGAAAACTCGAATTCGAATTTTCGACCCCGTCACAATTCTTTCCTTATATATTATACTATGTATATAAGAAAAGTAATATCAAAAATTATCTGAACTGCAAGTTGAATTGAAGTTATCCCATTATCATAATTCATCATTTGAATTTTGGGAGGTGAAAATATTAATAAAATTATGTAGTGGAGACCAGGATGAGCTGATAAAGAGGCAGACTGATACAGTAGAAGTTGTTCAATGACGCGCATGCATAATTTTACCTCTTTGGAAAGGCCTTTCATTTTTAACGTCAGCATATACGTGTATTAGAGATATAACAAACTTATTCAAGTAAAACTGTTTTTGGCATTAATAAGTACATTTTTATCGTGCTTTTTAATTTTTCAATTTGGAGGAATTTCAAAACAGTCCATCGGGTTAAGGACTCTCTGCATATCATGATTAAAATACAGTGTCGAGTTACATTATTATGAACACCTGCTACTTTTTGACGTCAACTGCGCGTAGCCAATGAAAGAAGACACGTATCGTAAGATAGCTTGGTGGGTATATAAGGTGTGGCATAGGCACTCTGAAAACATATCACTCGTTGTTGTTATGGCTAAAGGAAGTTATTTCTCAGATTTGGAAAAATGGATGATTGTCGAGTTTCGGACGAAGGGTGACAGCACTTCCGAAACAGCACAGTTTGTGAACTGTTCGCGTGCTGCTATGGTTAAAGTGTATCATCAATGGAGAAATGGTAACATTGCGAATAAACGAAGCGCCACGTACCATTGATGTGAGAGATGGACGTTAGCTCCGAAGGTTCGTCAGGACCGATGGTCGCGCTACAGTGGAGCAACTCACTTCCCGAAGTGTGTCTCAAACGACAGTTGAGCGAACCCTGCTACATATGTGCCTCCGAAGCAGACGGATGGTCACTGAACCTATGCTAACGAAGGTGCATGGGCAGAAAAGGCCTACATTTGCACGGCAGTATCGGAATTGGACCTCTGCTGAATGGCAACCGATTGCCTTCTTCAATGAGTCACGTTTTCTGCTTCATCGAATGGATGGACGTTAGCGTATAAGGCGTGAAAGATTGGAGAACAAGCACGCATCAACCCCTGCTGGAAAAACACAAGGTGGTGGGGCAGAGTTATAGTCTGGGAAATGTTTTCTTGGCATTCTCTGAGTCCACTCATATCTGTGGAAGGCACTATGAGCTGAATTCGTTATGAATCTATCCTTGCAGTCCACTTACACCCATACATACTGATTGTCTTTGCGACGTGTCACACAGTGATAACTTTCCGAAAGTGATTGGAGGAGCATGATGAAAACTTCAAAGTTATTCCCTGCCCCCTAATTCCCCAGACTTAAAGCCAATTGAGCATCTGTGGGGCCACCTCGATCGGGTTGTTCGCTCTGTGGATTCTCTACCACGCACCCTCCAGCAACTATCATATGCACTGCAGTCAGCATGACTCTACATACCTGTGAACACCTTTCAGCACCTTATTGAGTCAATCCCAGGCCGTCTAACTGCTGTCCCGCTGCACACGGCGGTTACTCCTGATATTAGCAGATGGTCACAATAATGTGACTATATAATGTTTATTTTTCATTCAATTTATTATTAATATCAATAACAATAAAAATAATAATTTATATTCCATGACATACTGTTTTCTGTTATTACAATAGCTTTTTTTTTCAGTGTTAAATTGCCCCAGCGCGAAGTAAATTGATGGCAAACTAAATAATCTTTTATGGATTTCTGATTTTAATCTTATAACTTTTGATTAGTTTGATCAACAGAGGAAGACACGAAATTTTTTTTATTAATTTTGAAAAATATCAACTCTGTGGGATATAGCTTACTTGTCACAACCAGCTGATTAAAATCGAACAAATACATGTGGGAACTGACAGTTTCAGCGTTTTCAAGCCAAAATTCCTATACAATTTAGCTCGCGCTACACGAAGCTGTAAAGTCCAAGTTCAAAATCAAATGAACCAGCTAGAAAAGGGCGTTTCCCAAAATGAGGAAGACACTCCTATTACAGACAAGGGTATCCATAGACCTATTTTGCGCTTATTATTCGTTCATCAGCATGGAATAACTGTTAACTGCAATGGAAGAAAGTAAACTTGCTATTTGCCGAAATTTTGCAAATTTCTATGGGAACTGACAATTTCAGTCCTTCCATGTGGTAGGCATAAAATTCGTATCGATTTAGCTCAGGCTACACGATGCTTCCTTATAACTTCTAGTATTTTCTTAAGAAAAGCAGCATAGGGAAAGAAGGTTACTAGAATTATTTCAAGGGTATTTTGAGCTCCCTTCCAATTGCATAAGGAAAATAGGTAACCACAATTGTTTTGAGGACGTTTTAATCATTCTTCATTAGACAATTGTTTCTCAGAGGCTGTTAAGAGCATATTATGTTTTGCCTTCAAAACTATCTCAAGGCAATTGTAGTCACATATTATTGTCAATGCCTGGTTTTATATAGTAACTACTATTTTACATTGTTATTTCGTTTCGTCCCTTGCTACCATACTCAAAGTTGTGACGACCATTATATTGCATTATTCTCATTATTTTGTGAAACTATACATAAAATTTCCTTTAATGTTTGCAAATCTAACAAAGTTTTGCCAGCAGTCTTTTGCATCGAATTTATTATTCTGTTACAGTTTATGAAAATGTTTAGTTTAAGAAAGAAAGTCTGCGCATTGAAATACCTATACTTTTTCTGGAAGAGATATAGCATGGTTTTAACTTAAAAATTTGTGTGGCTTTTTCAATTATTAATGTTCCTGTTTAATAAGTTTATTTACCTGGAAGAGTGGCACTTGCTTCAGGAACTTGTTCACTTGAGGAATTCTTGACGTCTTTCCACAAAGCTGATCTCCGTAGCCGTCAAGCACAGCCTGTTCAAGCTTTTCGAGAGCTCCCAGCTTCAGCCAGAGTGCAATGGTTTCTTCGCTGATGGACGTCATAAGTGAGAGTGGCACATGACAAGAAGTTCTGACTGGTGGAAGGCTACTAGCTGCCGTTGAAGTGGCAGTCATTGTGACAGGATCTACAAAATAAACAAAAACAACTCAGAAACCTTGACTACAAAGAATCAAATTCGTAATTTATCAATGTATATTGATTTCCCTGACTATCTGCTATCTTTGAATTAACGATTTCCGATTATTTGGTTACTGTGATATTTTAGAAAGCAAATTCGATCGATAGATATATGATGAAAAAATGAAATTATCGATCATTCTTTCAACGTTTATAAGCTTCTTTTACGATTGTTATTTGAAAAAGATATTTGCTTCTTTGAATTATAGTTACTTACTTTACCTACCTTCATTTTTTTAGAAATATGAGAAATGCACTTGTTATGTATGCATTTTACATTTTCTGAATAATATGTATGAAAAAATTCTATTATTATTATTATGTAAAAAAATTTTAACATAATAAAAATAATAAAAAAATAATAATAATGTCTTGAAAAGGAAATCATTATTTGAAATGGTTACATATCCTAGAGGGGCTGCATATCTATCCCTTTCATTTTTATATTCCTTACCATATTATATTCCTTAATATAAAGGAAAATTATTTTGATGGAGGTCACGCTGTTGATAAAGCAATTGTAGTCACTATCAATTGTAGTCATTAATAATTGAAAAAGCCACACAAATTTTTAAGTTAAATCTTTCAACTCTTGAATTTTGATTAAGCTACATGTTTTGAAAATCTCTAAATACTAATAAACAGAAAAAGAAATCTGCCAGAACTGTCTTGCTCTTATGGTTATTTTGCGGATGATGTAAACTCTGTGTTTCAGCGTGCATGTTGGTGAGCGTTGCAAAGAGAACTGGTAATTACTGAATTTTCTAAACTATATCTTTGAATTTGAATAAGACCATTGAAGCTTTGAAAGGTCAGTTAGGTGCCTGATAGTCACCGGAGATGGAAAAACATTATCGGTGGTTTTTCGATAGGAAAGCATCGACCCAGAGCCGTTTTAATCCTTGACGGATCCCCTAGACAAAAATAAATTCAAGACCCCCCCCCCCCGCCTTCATAATTTTTTTGTAGCAAAATAGATACATTGAGTAAGGAAGGGACCCCAAAGCTTCGCAAGCCCCCAGCATGGGGATGGCACAATTCCGCGCGCACTCTCAAGACCCGAATTCGATTTCTGACTCTGCTCAAACTATCACCATGTTCACACAAAGTACGAGCACATTAAATATGTGGGTCCGTAAGTCCTTCCGAGAGGTTGGTGGTAAGGGAAGAAGGGTATGGTCCCTGTGGATGCCGCCCTCCCCCACTGGGATCCGGTCTAAATTGAGGAATGGTTCGCTGACCTCATTCCCGTGATCATGAGTTCCTAGGAGTAAAAGATAAGAGTTATCTTGTTAATTTCATTTATTAGAATTGATTTGTATGGAAACTTTTTCGCTATTCGCAGGGATGATAACTACTATATAAATATTTAAAACACATTTGGGGCAGAAAAAAAATTATTTATGAGCAAGTCTAAGCTATAAAAGCGCCTCATTAGGAAAATGTTAACAAACTACATTCTGTTTTCAACCTTGTATTCATCATCATATCCAGTAATTCTTCATCAGCATAAAATATACAAATTAAAAGTAAAGCATAAATTACAATTTGTAATGTAGAGATTTTTTTACATGCTAGGGACATCCCTAAGCAGATCACTTCTTGGGGGTCCAATTGTATTACTATATTTTGTGCTCTCATGATACATCATTTTTATTAGGTCCCGATTACATCACTCATGATATTGCATAATTTCATAAGAGTTTACGATTATGGTATTGTTTTATTCATTACTCAAATTTACATAAACTCAATAAAAATATTCATTTAAAAATAAATAATTTTAAAGTAAATTTGAAAAACAAATTCCTTTATCTTGAGTAATATAGGTTTCTATATTTTTACTCAATTAAAATGGATTTAATACCTCGGAATGAACACAAAATTACACATGATCAATATTTTATATTGATCATGAAAAATGTTATCTTGGAGAAATGTTTTTGACACGTTTTAGTAAAAAAAAGTACAAAATATAACTTTTTCTATGAAACCTCTACAAAGGAAATTTCAGTTAGAAAATTGTTCCTTATTGTTAAAATTAGAAAATTTGTTAAAATTACAAAATTTAAATCATTATGTTCGATCGAAACAAACGGCGAAAACATAGATTTCAGGGAAATCAGTGCATAAAAAATGCACTTTGTGCAAGGGATAAGGAAAACATAAGCAACGTATTTTATCACAAATAAGATAATAATGCAATATACAGCTGTTTCAAGGATACGCTGGATCCCCTTCGTCAACAAACCAGATGTAAGCCCATTTCGTCTTTTTGGCATCCAGTTTGTTGGTTCTCTTCCACTGACGAAAGGAATTCAGCGTATCCTCGAAACAGCTATATGCATTAATATCTTATTTTGTGCTAAAATACATTGCTCATGTTTTCCTTATAGATTTCAGGGTTCGTACAAAAATTAAATTTCGTTAGTGGGAATTTCCATCCGAAAACTGACATGAGTACCCAGCTTTGCAAAAATTTTATACAAACCCCAATCACCCGTCGAAAACTTTAATTAATAATATCTCTAATAATATCGATCGTATGGTAATGGAACTTTTTTATTTGATTAATTAGGCTATGGCAAATATTTTTATAATTGAAAAAAAAATTCTAATGGATCAGTATAAAATGTTACATTTTGTACTTTTTTACTAAATGCTGCGTATCGTATATCAGCATCTCCAAATTTGCATACAATGCATTTATTAAATTAGAACCATCAGTCTACGACCAAGCGTTCAAGAGATATTTTGTCGTGCAACCTTTTGAAACACCCCGTATATCAACTTTTATGAAAAATTAGTTAATATGAGAGAGTAATTTCTGAATATTTTAGGTAAGGTCAGATGCATCCATGATGATACAGAGGAAGCATTCCTGCCAGTAGCATGCGCGTGAATTCTGGAACCCATAAACTATCTTCGCCACTGACGTTTCATGATTTGTGGTCCCTAGCCTTTGCCACTCGATAATGGATGAGCCAGTAGTTAATAAGAAGTCAAATTTATTAGCTTAATCTTTCTGGGCACGATATATATGCAAACGAACGCTGAAAATATCCGTGCTGTGCAGAACCAACGATTTCAAAACATGAAGTTTATTACAAAATATTATGATGTGGGTAGCGGGTGACTTTCCCTACATAATGCAATTTTTTTCACAGCTAAACAATAGTATACAAAATTCACGGCAAAATGCTTTTGACACAGGATTAACTTTTTTAATCAAAACTAGGCACTTTTAGCAACTTATTTGCCAAAACAGAATGACTTATTAATACTCACGTACAAAATTCTCATCAAAATGCATTTGACGTGTAAATAATATACCGTGAAATGAATGACTATTAGTAAATATTTTTGGGTGTCAAAATACGAAACTATTACAAAATTCATCTCTTCTCTCGTGAATGAAAAGAACTAAATTCATGAGAATGGTGTTAACAGATTTGTTGCCTAATATTACGAATGGAAGTGGACAAATTTGATGATACTTACTATTTTTTACTTTTATGTTATGTTTGATAATTTTATTTGAAAAACACGTAATATCTCGAGAACAATTCATGCTAGCATTCTAAAGTTTATATCATTGGTTTTCCATAAAAATGCACGTATGAAATGATTATTTATTTATCATTATTGAAAGTCCTGATTTTTTAATGATTTTTTTTAAATTAATTTGCACATTGAGGGGGATTCGAACATTTGATTATGTTTAAAATCAATAGGGTTCCAGTATTTACTGATTCGAAAAGTCGTACCAATTTTCATTTCAAACGCTCCACATTCGTTCTTGAAATATTGCATCCACAGACTCACGGCTACTCTAACATACATACACACACACACACACTAATATATATATATATATATATATATATGATAAAAGTTCAAAAATCCAATGAAAGAATAGAGAGAATTTTCAACTCAAAAACCCCAACATTACAAAATGCCTTACAAATAAAAGTATCAAACAGAGAATAATCAATCAAGTGGAAAATATAAATGCAAACCTCTAGTCATTAAGCTGAAGACAAACAAAAAACATCAATGGAAAGGAATCGATAAAATAATATCACATAAAATCCAAGCATGAAAGCTTTACATGTGTATAAGCCCTAGGCCTAATAATGAATAACTCGATAAAATTCTTTATCAAGTCCAGGTATTTCATAAAAATGAACACCAAATGCATATTTCTAATATCTGTGATAGATTATATCTATAAACTTAGATAACCTGGACAACATGCATAAGATTGAAAAATAATGGGAAACAAGAATACCTGAAAAAACACTGCATACGTCTGATCTATTGGAGCCTTGAATAAGACCAATGTTGCCAATCTCAAAAAATAAAAAGTTGAGAACTGTTGTTGCCAATCGTGAGAAAGAAATAACAGTAATGCGAAAAGACGATGAAAGGTGATATTCAACAGTAAGAACATGTAAATACAGGGTAATGCTTATTCAAGAGAAAGTGGATGTTAGGCTGAAATAAGATACTAAAGAGATAATTTAAGTATAATCTACCATTCCAAACATTTTAACTATACTATGTACTAAATAATCTGGATATTTATATAATTTGTTAGGAATTTTAAGTTTATTAATATGCATAACATGAAATTTTATATCAGATAATCAACTTTTTAGAATTTATAGATTAAATATAATATTTCTAAACAATTGAATAGAGTTACAGGAATTAAAAGGTAATAATTTATAGATGTTAACGTTAAAAAGTATTTTTTATCATATAAATTAGTAACTATCCTATTAGTGGGTTCAATAATAAGATTTAAGTCCATAAAATTAATGTTATTACTAATAGTGGCGACATTAGGAATTAGTTCCAAATTATCCGGATAGAAACCTATATCATGACACAGTTGTCTGTAAGGACCAAACAAATCAGATCATCTCAACATATCTGTAAATTTTATAATCTGTGGAAGTAAAAGATTTTTCATAATGATAAAGGTATAAATTAGCTAATATACTGCTACTACAGCCACCTTGTGGAACCCCTGACACTTGTAAGTATAATTTATTGCCTTGAAATATATTTTTCTTATCTTCAATTTTTCATCTTTTGGTGCCTGTAGTCTGAGTTTGGGTATATATAGTAATGTGCTATTGCCCAATCTGAAACAATCATTTATTTGGGTTAATTAGAATTAAATACTCAAACCTGAAGATAAATTTAATTCTGGTTAATCTTTGAATTTAGGCCGGTGCTGTTATTTTCTATTATCGGCATTATGGCCGTGGTTTTGCTTCTATGGTGATGTTAATATTTCACGACTACTTGAATTGATTATTTTTATTATTACATTTTTCTCATATATATATATATATATATATATATATATATATATATATATATATATATATATATATATATATATATATATATATATATATATATATATATATATACACAGACACCACTTCAAAAACTTTTGATTTGAGTTCAGATATTCTTGCAACGTGATCTTCCGTCGAATACTCGAATTCGAATCTTCGACAGAGTCTCAATACTTTCTATATACATTATACCATGTATATAGGGGAAATAAAAAAGCTTTATTAATATTAATATTTATTAATATTTTATTAATATTAATATTTATTAATATTTTATTAATATTATTTATTAATATATTTTATTAATATTTATGTTAATTCAAAAAGTGCAAAAAAATTCATCTAAATCAAATAATCCGATATTTGGTCCTATAACAATATTTTATGTTGCACATACTTTTCTATTGTAAGAAATGTGAGAACTAAGATTGTTTTGAAAGTGGACGAATTGTTTTGAATCTAAAACCAGACAAATTTCAGCAATATTTTATGCTAATTCCAAAACAACTATCTCATCTGTTATTTGAAATGTCTGGTAGAAATGAGACTGATGATAAAATTTCGAAATAATTTTTTACCGTCGAAAGTCTCTTTTAATAAAATTTTCCGAAATAATTTCTCAGTATATGCGCATTTTCTGCTTCACTGAGTTGCTGTTTTTCAGCTCAAATTATTTTAGATAGCCATTTCTGAGTTTAGTATTGCAAGTAATATCATCTCACCGCGTCATCTTGGTAAGTTATTGCCGGAAACGAGGCACTTACTCGACGAAAATGCGAAAAAACATTGCATAACATATTTATGTCTGCTGATATTTGTACGGGCTTCTTGAAAAATATTTCGAAAAATTACGACACTTTTCTCTAAAAACTTTTTCTGAATATTTTCGTATAAGATAATTTTACCAAAGATTCTTTCAGAAATATTTATGAAAAGAAGAATAGGAATCCAATGTGCACTTCAAAATTTTCTAATACTTCAAGTGAGTTGGAGAGAATGCTACGTCTTTTTTTTTCTGAGCTCATAATGCAAATATTTATAGCCAAGAGATATACAATAAGATTTTTCTGAAAAGAATATCTTGCCATTTCTAGCTATCAAACAAGAAATAATACGCCGTATGCAATAGTCTACAATACTTTTAAAAATTTGAATTTATTTGTTTGCGGCTGTACACAAAGCATTTTCAATTTGTGAATATGTAAATTGTTTTGGCAATACAAACACGTATTTTATATTTTATAAACTTGCAGGTTGAAAGTAACATTTTAAATGAGATAATGATAAAAACTTTCTTTTGTGATTTTATTGTAACTCAATGTTTTATGATCAGCTAAGGATATAAACTTTTCATCTTTATGGCAAAACATTTGTTCTGAGTTTTCAACTCTGTTGTTTTTACTTTGCCTGCAATACACAGTATATGTGAAAGGAATGTATCGTGATGGGGTCAAAAAACCACGCACTTGATTTTGATGACTAAACTATAAAATAACCTTTGACAAAATAAGCCAGTCTCCGAATTTAAATGGGCAAATTCATTTATTTGATTCATAAACATTCTCACAAGGTATTGTAAAAATATCTGTGAATAATATAATATATGCATATAATATATAACAAAATATGAAGAAAATAATCACAGCCGAAACAGTTAATTTTATCAACAGACTTCATAAAACATTCTTTCAAAGGTACTGTAAAGTAATATTTTTAAATGAGATAGTGATAAAAACGTTTTAAACGTGAAAACCCCCAGGATATAAGATGCAAACCTCTGATCAAAATTGCACTGAAACATACAGAAAGTTTTCTAAAACCAAACAACGCTTTAACGATACTCTCACTTAGAACAAAAAATAAAAACTTGTCGAGCGGGCCTAATACGTTCTAAAAAACGTACGGGGAGTATGCATGGCCTTTGTTAGTTCAAACTAAAATATACAGTCTTTAAAGCTAATTTTTAGCATAATTAGAAGTTGAAATATGATAAATTAGTGAAAGACACATTATTAATTCAAACGAGAGTTTTATAAAGAAAGGAAACATACATTAAAATTTAAGTTTAAAGAATATTTTAAAACAGAAATCCAAAAGGTAAGCTGCAAACTACTCCATTAACCGTTTGCAAGTTGCGAATAAAATCGTCTTCAAAACAAACACTGCACAGATACACAGATGAACGCCATATTTAAAGCAATTCAGATTAAATTTCTTAAAATGGGTAACAACCACTACGCATGCGCTGTTTCGAGGTTAAAAAAGCCTGGCAGCAATTCTTACTATGTTGCAGCACTAAGATATCAATTCATATTTATTTCACGGGTTAAAATCGTGCGAGTCTTCCATACTTTGACGCTACGAAATAAAAATTAAATTGCATAAAATACACCTATTTTGATGCGTTTTATAAAAAAAAAAAATCTGATGTAGGCATCACATGACTTTCCTTATACAATGCAATGAATTCACTACTTTTACAGTCAAAAAATAATGTATAAGATCCACAATACTGTGTTTTCATCATTAAATTATACATATGGCGATTTTCCGGATGACAACATGAAAAACGATTTCAAAGTACCCAATTAAATTATATTTCGCGCAACTCTAAATAAACAAGTATCAATACTGATAACATCCTCAATAAGAGATATAGTCCATATATTAAAATATTTTAAAAATTAATTCATCAATAAGGCGTCATTTTCATTAATTTAGCGTTATTTTTGCAATTTTGACGATATTTATGTCAATCTGGGGCAAAATATAGCCAAGTTGGCAATACTTTGCTAAATTATTTTCCAAGTTTAGCAAATATATCAGTGTTACAGACAAATGGAGAGAAAATCATATCTTATATACTAGAAGGTATGCCGTCATATGACGAAAATCAGAATTTACGAAACATTGCTATTTCAGATATTGCGAAACATTACTATATCTGATATTGCGAAACATTACAGTTTAGCGATATTTTTGTCACTTTGGCAATATTTAAAATAGTTACCAAGTTGGTGACGTCATGCTACATTTCTCGCCAAGCATTATGGACGGACACATAGAGAAATGGGTTATTCTTATAATCTACGCTTTTGCTCTTTCCAAGATATTGAACTTTTTAAACTTTCATGAATTAGTAGTCATTTTCATTGATTTAACGTCATTTTTATCAATTTGGCGACACTTTCGTTAATTTGGCAACAGTTAAAAAAGTCCCCAAGTTAGCAACATTCCGCCAAAGTCTCGAAAAGCGTTATCGAAGGAGAAATAAGTTATTCTCATAGCAGATAAATGACTATTGGCGTCCAAATATAAAAGTATTACCCAAAGTATCCTTTCTCATGAATGGAACGAGCTAGATCTAAGAAAATGATGTCACCAAATTTGTCGCATGATAGTAGTTATGAAAAGTGAACATATTTCACAATAGTTAACATATTTTTTATTTTATATGGTTTTTTTTATATTTTTTAAAGGTGCAATATCTCGAGAACGGTTCATGCTAACATTCTAACATCAAATGTGTCAATCGTTTTCTAATGAAAAATTACATAATAAATGACTATTTAAGTAACTTTATTAAATGTTTTAATTTTTTGATATTTTTTTTCAAAATTTTACTGGAAAATTTAGGAGGGTTCTGAACATTCGATTGCGTTTAAAAACAGTAGGCTTCCAGTATTAACGGATTATAATTTTTATACCAAATTTCGTACGTGATATATCGTCTCCACAGACTCGCTGATACACACACAGACATCACTTTAAAAACGTTTAATTCGTGTTCGGGGATGCTTGAAACTTGCTCTCCCGTCAAAAACTCGAATTCTAATTTTCGACTCCTTCACAATACTTTTCTTACATACTATGTATGTAAGGAAAGTAATAAATATAAAGGAATTATCCAATGATTCGATTTAAAAATCGTTGGAAAGACGATTTTTCGATCTCTCTTATACATTATATTATGCATATAAGGAAAGTAATAAATATAAAGGAATTATCCTATGGAGTCGATTTAAAAATCGTTGAAAAGTCTTTCTGATGGTGTCAAGATAGAAACCCTGTTGTAATATTTTCGCTTACTAAAAACCCGATTGGTATGAAACTCACTCAAAAGTACATGTCAACATAAAATAACTCTCAGAAACTAATTCAATTTTCTTTAAAATCTTACCATAAATTCAGCCACCCCTGTATAGAATTTCATAGCTGTTGGTAGCTTGAATAGAGACAGACATATCTTTTTCTATTATAGATATAAGAAAATGATATCCGATTTCGTGAACAGAAAGCCCCAATTTCATCAATTAACTTTTAAAAGAATTCCTTCAACGATACAGTAAATTAAACCAGTGAATTTATAATTGCCAAAATTTCTATCTGTGTCTGATCCCTTCTGAATAAAATTAATAATCTTGAAAAGAGTCACAGACCTATACTCATT
This sequence comes from Amaurobius ferox, assembly GCA_951213105.1. Taxonomy (NCBI): domain Eukaryota; kingdom Metazoa; phylum Arthropoda; class Arachnida; order Araneae; family Amaurobiidae; genus Amaurobius; species Amaurobius ferox. The sequence goes on along the minus strand of OX578133.1, from coordinate 151,680,603 downwards.
TCCTGTATACGGATATTTCACCGTTGAAAATTCCAGTGACTATAAAATAATGCATGTTTTTAATTCATTCCCCTTCACTGAATTATAATGTTATTTTGACGTCGCTTCTGCACGAAATGTAATAATAACTTATCATCGCATTCATCCACCCACTGCATCTACAGCATTCTATACATCTTTAGGGAACACGCGCTGGATTATAATATGCATTTATGAGCAATTTTCATCTTTTTATCATAAAATTTAGTTCTATAATTGCCTCACAACCTTACTTGAGGAACATAAAACTGGCCATAAAAAGTTCTCATAAAGAATTTTAGGGAAAGCAATTTTTGAACTATTTGAAAATTTTCCATAAAAATAATACATAAGGTGCAAAAAGTGAAAATAAATAATAAAGAACTTAATTCAAAGGTGTAATGAAAAAATAATTTAAAGGGGACGCCATTTAGTTTTTGTAATGTAATGTTTAAAACAGAATAACAAAATTAATTTACTATTGCTGAAATAAAAATTTCAATTGAAAACAATGTATGTTGTAACAAACTAGACTTTGCGGTGATAATAATCTCAAAAGATTTTGAAAAAAGAAATCAAATTAAGGACAGCCATTTTGTTTTTGTTATATCTTATCTACCCAGTTAAGTAAAGTGTTTAAGGTTTCACACAATTAAACATTGTTACATAGAATAACAAAAGGGTGTAGAACACATGAAGGGTATCGAATCACTGGCATCTAATAGACGCTCTATCCAGTGAGCTACTACAACTATTGACTTGATTTCTACATTTCTGCAGTGAATACTAAAATGCCAAAGTGGTATTAAATTCTAAACGCTGTTTCGATGTGTAAAATTCTTCATAATCTGAAAAATAAACAGTTCGTTATTCACAGCGTACAAGGTTGAGAAAAACCATCTGACGCGTTCTTGCCTTCATTGGCATTGGTGCTATGTATTATTTTAACCAGCGTTTCTTAACCGCCAGGTCCTGGCATCAATTATACCGGTCCTCTACAGATTCTCTTGGAATTTGTCGTTTTAGTTTTTTGAGCATTTTTTCTGAATAAATATTTCATTGTGAAAATATTCTAACGACAATAACATTCATGAATGTGTCTAAAAGCTCGTAACCAGAACGCGTAAATAACATATGTGCAGCAAATGTCAGTGATTAAGCCACATTTAAATTTTAATGTAAATAAGAGAGTGCTCAGCTGACTTCTATGGTGAATTACACTGAATAAATATTTTTCTCTTTCAATACCGTTTCCTTTTCAAACCAACATCAGTTAAACCAATTTAATAATACAGTAATCCATTTTATACTGGATAATATTATAAATTTTTAGTGAAAAGAATATGATATGTTAATGAAAATCAGCACAAATTAATATAATGATGTTGACCTGAGAAAATTACAATGTGCTACATGATTTCATTAGTCCAGTGATTGATAGCTTATTTACATGCAATTTTATATTTGTCAACATGCCACACCTTATACATAAATATACTAATACGCTTTATGATTATGTCATGATTAATTATTAATAATTATGTTAGTTTAATGTATGAACTTCAAAAAAGAATAAGAAAGGTATTTACGAGTCAATTTGTTGGTACCGGACCCTCGTCCTATAAAATATAATTTATCGGGCCGCGGTCTCAGAAAGGTTGAGAAGCACTGATTTAAATTGAGAAGGATATATAGCCTTTGAAACCAGTTGACATCTTTTCTCGGCCATATGTGCTGTCACAAACGAAAAATTTTTCATGTGCGATATTTCAGACAGACATGTGTTGTTGTTGATGAGACCCAGACCGTCCGACCTACCAGAAAGGTGTAAGGTAACTGTTTGGACGGCCGGGAAGAGCCACCCAATTTAGACCGGAACCCAGTGGGGGAGGCATCCACAGGGACCGTACCCTCCTTCCCCTACCACCAACCTCTCGGAAGGACTTACGGACCCACATGTTTAACGTGATCGTACTCCGCATGAACACGGCGGCAGTTCTGGCAGCGGCGAGAATCGCGCGCTAACCACTGGGCTGCCGCGCCCGAAAAGAGCCAACAACACGCGGTGTTCCCAGGTGGTCACCCACCCAAGTACTAACCGCGCCCGATGCTGCCTGACTTCGGTGGGACAGACATGTGTGCTGTAATTGACAAATTATTATTTCTTCAAATTCATTTAGGCACTCATGCATGTTGTGACTATGAAGTTTTATTTTTCATATTCATTTAGACATCTATGTGTGCTTTATTTTATCATTCATATTCATTTAGAAAGCTGTCCGAGCTAATTTTCTGTATCGTTCTTCATATTATTTGCAAAATATAATTTCAAACCATAAAAATATTTATATAAGAGTTTTTTTTCAATATCTTAATAGTCGTATTCCTTTAAAATCCCATCTTAGTCGGATTTTGTCTTATTAGAGGAAATCGAAAACTTAATACTATGGATATTCAATTTATTGCATAATATGTTCCTAATAATACAAATAATAATTCCTCAATGGAAATTGAATCAGCGTTGGTATAGAAATTCTCATTGAAATAAAACAGATAAATTATTTAAGGAAATTATTGAACTTCTCTGACACAACTTAAACTAAGCGAGTAGATGTAACTAAATCCTTCACTTCCTCAAAGCATCAAAGAGAGAAAGTAAACAGGACAGTCTATGTTTACTTTACTCCTTCTACAATCTGCTTCTAGAATGAAATCCAATCTTCAAAGGCTGCCTTAATCGACACACTGTACTGAGATTTACAGCGTTATTTCACTCACCTATTGAAAACTTTTCGATTTATATTACCACAATTGCTTAGAAACTGTGAACACAAGTCAGAAAGCATTCGGTTACAATTTGGGGATTATATCTTTATTTAAGAAGATAAAATACTGAGTCAGATCAATTTAAATTACTCTGCTTCAAGCTCTTTTATTAAATAGAAATACCCTCAAGCTGTGATCCAAAAAGCCATATGCTGTAGAAAACGTCATATAAAACTACATATAAAACAAAATCTGATGTGAGCAGCACATGACTTTCCTTCTTCTTCGACCCAGACCGTTCGACCTACCAAAAGAGTATAAGGCATCTGTTTGGACAAGCGGGAAGTGCCACCCAATTTTGATCGGAACCCAGTGGGGGAGGCATCCACAGGGACCGAACTCCTCTTACCCTACCACCAACCTCTCGGAAGGACTTACGGACCCATAAGTTTAACGTGATCGTACTCCTCGTGAACACAGCGGCAGTTTTGGCAGTGGAGGGAATTGAACCCTGGCCGACCGAGTGTAATTTCCGCGCGCTAACCACTGGGCTGTCACCCCCGACATGACTTTTCTTGTATAATGCAATGAATTTGCTCCTTTTACAGTCAATAAATAATGTATAATATCCGCGGTACTGAGTTTTTATCGCTGAATTGTACATTTGGCGATTTTTCGGATGACAACATGTAAAACTATTTCAAAATACTGAATTAACTTATATTTCGTATAATTCTAAATAAGCACTTACCAATATTGATAGCATCCTCAATAAACGATATAGTCCATATATTAAAGTATTTTAATAATTATTTCCTCAATTAGGCGTCATTTTCATTAACTTGGTGTCATTTTTGCAATTTTGACGATATTTTCATAAATCTGTTGCAAAATATCACCGAATTGGCGATACTTTGCTGGATTATTCGCCAAGTTCACCAAGTGTTACAGATAAACTGAGAGACGAGCATATCTTATATACTAGAAGGTATGTCCGTCATAAGACAGAAATCAGAATTTTCGAAGCATTACTTCCCATTTGGCGGCATTTTTATCAATTTGGCGACATTTTTGTCATTTTGGCAATATTTAAAATAGTCGCCAAGTTGGCGACGTCCCGCTGGATTTCTCGCCAAGCGTTACAGACGGACGGAGAAATAAATTATTCTTATAATCTATTCTTATGTTCTTTCCAAGATATTGAACTTCCATCAATTTGTGGTCATTTTCATTGATTTAGAGACATTTTTATCAATTTGGCGATATTTTCGTTAATTTGTCAACATTTAAAAAGTCGCCAAGTTGGCGAAATACCGCCAAAATCTCGCCAAGCGTTATGGACGGAGAAATAAGTTATTCTTATAGCGGATAAATGACGATTGGCGTCCAAATACAAAAGTATTACCTAAATTAACTGTTCTCATGAATGGAATAACCTAGATCCACGAGAATGATGTTAGATATTACATATGAAAAGTGAAAATATTTCACATCAGTTAATATCTTCCCGGCCGTCTAAACAGTTACCCTACACCTTTCTGGTAGGTCGGACGGTCTGGGTCTCAACAACAACAACAACAGTTAATATTTTTTTATTTATCTTATTTTTTTATATTTTTTTAAATGTACAATATCTCGAGAACGGTTCATACTATTGTTCTAAAATTTGTGTTAATTGTATTCTAATGAAAAATTACATAAGGTCTGACAATTTACGTAACTTTATTAAAGGTTTTGATTTTCTGATAATGTTTTCAAATTTTCACTCGAAAATTTAAGTGAGTTCTAAATATTCGATTGCGTATAAAAGAAATAGGCTTCCAGTATTCACGGATTGTGATTTTTGTACCAAATTTCGTTCGAATCGCTCTATTCGATCGTGAGATATCGTCTCCACAGACTCACTGACACACACACATACACACACAGACACACAGACATCATATCAAAAACCGTTTGATTCGTGCTCAGGGATGCTTGAAACGAACTCTCCCATCGAAATTTCGAATTTGAATTTCCCGTCACAATAATTTCCTTATACTTTATACTATACAGGGTGTCACAAAAACTTTGACCTCGGTTTTTATTCCTAAAATATTGATCTTAGACATATATAATAAATTACAAAGTTGAGTAAAAAAAGATACAGAATTGTATGAAATCAATAAAAATTTTCAGGGGATTAAATTTGAAGAAATTCAAAATTTAATTTTTATACGACCCCCCGTACAAAAACATTTCCAATGAATAAAATGTGCCCCATATCCTAATAAGTTGATGTACAAAATTTCAGCATTTTATTATAAAAAATGCCAGAGATGTGTTGAAACAAAGTTGGTGAGGGATTAATTACAAATTAAAATGTAAATGTTTACAGCAAGAGTGCAAATGGCGCAACACAGAAATGCATCATAGGCAAACAATATCTGCCCCTTATCTTTAATGGATCTTTGGCATGGATGGAAGAAATTTTGAACAAGCTTTGTAATTTCTGTGTAAAGTTATTATTTCTACATAGTTTAAACACTTTTGTACCAATAAATAGCAAAATTATTATTTATTTATGTAATCATTGTTCTCTTTCGTAATTTGTGTATGATCCCTGAAACGCGATCTGAGGACATGATTTTTCCCCTCTGATAACCCATATCGATGCATCAAAAAGTGATTTAAGTCAGCATTTTTGTCTTTTCATATCTCTGGGACTTTTTATGATAAAATGCTGAAATTCTGTGCAGCACCTTATTAGTGTATGGGGCACAATTTACTCATTGGAATTGTTTTTGTACGGGGGCCGTATAAAAATTTAAATTTTGTATTTCTTAAAATTTAATTCCCTTGAAAATTTTAATCGATTTCATAAAATTCTGTACCTTTTTATACGCAATTTTGTAATTTATTATATATGTCTAAGATCAATATTTAAGGAATAAAAGCCGAGGTCAATATTTTTGGGACACCCTGTATATATAAGGAAAGTAAAACGGATCAATCGGTTTTGGAGACAAAAACAACCTCCATCTTCAGAAGAAAAGGACAATACACTAACGAGCCAAAACAAGACCTTCTGTCAATAGAGTGTAGCCACAGACCTGAGGTCAATGGGTGTAGCTGACTGACCATAGGTGAAAGGGGTTGACATACGGAAACGATAAGAAATGGAGGGACGGGCTAGCCCAGTGACACACACACAGACACGGTGTGTGTGTGTGTGTGTCAGTGAGTCTTTGTATACGATATCTCACGAACAAATGAAACGATTCGAACGAAAGTTGGTACAAAAATTACAATCAGTGAATACTGGAAGACTATTGTTTTTAAATGTAATCGAATGTTCAGAACACCCCAAAATTTAGAAATAAAATTTTGAAAAAATCATCAAAAAATTAAAATCTCCAATAAAGTTACGTAAATAATCATGTCTTATGTAATTTTTCATAAAAAAGCGATTAATATCAACTTTAGTGCGCTAGCATGAACCGTTCTGGAGATATTGCACATTTTACAAATAAATTTATCAAAAAATCACATAACATTAAAAAAAAAGTATTAACTATGTAAAATATGTTCACTTTTCATATATAATATTATGCGATAAATTTGTTATCATCTTTCTCGTGGATCTAGCTCATTCCATTTACGAGAGAAGACACTTTGGGTAATAGTTTTGTATTTGGACGCCATTAGTTGTTTATCTACAGAGGGTGTTCACACATTTTTGTAACGATTTTGAAAAAATATATATATATAAACAAAGATAAAATGTTATTTTCTAATATGTTCAATCTGATAGCCTTTTTGTTGAACCATCATATTACATCTTGATTTCTAAGATAAAAGAGCTTTTCTTAAAATATCAAGGTTGATATTGTTTCACTCGTCCACCACAATCTTTCAGAGTTTATCCACTGTTTTGGGATGCCGCTTATAAAGAGCTTGTTTTAAACATCCAAATGCACAGTAATCCATAGGGAGACAGGTCGGGGAACTTGGGTGGAATGCATTTAAACGAAAGTTGAAAAGTGTTTATGACTTTGTTCAGTCTGTCTGTCCGTCTGTCTGTTCGTCTGTCTGTACGTTTGCACGATAACTACCGTAAAAATGACTAGTAGTACGTTGACTTTTAGTACGCTGTTCAGACGGTCTGTGGGACATATGGATATATAAAGGAATAAGTCACCCACTTAGTTTTGGATTGAACTCAGGATGAAAAAATGAAATACATTGCACTCTATGGGACCTAATTTTCAAACATTTTTTAAGCGAATTTAAAATTCACAAATTGTTTCGGAAATTTTAGGAAATATTCAAATTATCCCATAAAAATATGAAAAAAAATTCAGCAAAATATATTCCGCAGTTTTTTAATTAAAAATAAATTAAAATAATAATTACACCCAATCATACGAAGAGATTACGTGACTCACTTCAAAATGAAATATAGTATACATCTTGTGTCAAATCGTGATTTTTAAATTTCTTTTTCATTTATATTTAGTATTTTACCCGTCCTAAAACCGCTTTATTTTTGCTTAATTTCTGTGCATCTATATTCTGAAATAAAGCAATTACAATATATTTGAGTTTAAATGATCAATACCATCCATCTTGTGTCAAAATCGTGATTTTTAACACTAGAACGACAAAAGCGATCATTCTAACCACATAACTCAATGTAGTTATGCGGTCAAAATCACCGCTTCCGTCTTTCTAGTGTTAAAGTTCTTTTTAATGTATATTTAGTGTTGTATTCGTCCTAAAACCGCTTTATTTTTGCTTAATTACTTGCCATATATATTCTGAAACAACGCAATTACAATATATTTGAGTTTAAAAGATCATCAAACTTTAATTATTTCTACAACGACGCCTAATTTTCACTTATGGAGAATGTAAACACATCAAGCTGTAAGATGAGTTGTATAAGAATTGCTGAATTTCTTTAACGCCAAATTATTTAGCTCTGGAGTCTGCAATATAGCTGATATGAATGAAACATTCATTGATTTTACTTGGAGAAGCAAACGATTTTCAGCAGACTTTTTCGATGAAGTTTTAAGCATAGAGTTAAATTACTTTTACCTCCATGGTTTTAAGTTTTTAAATGAAATAAATTATTGTAATACTGTGATGAATAAAACAACAAGAAAGATCAGTCTTGCATATAGCATTTATTATGAAACACTTTCCAACTTCAATGCAATTTTATATAAACATCTCTAAAATGCGATACATTCCTCGGTAATATTTTTAAAATTATTACAATACTACATTAATTTATTATATTTGAAAAATTAAACTTCATCGAAAAAAAATTAACTTCATTCAAATGACTGTATTGAAATATAAATTGCCTGGTTTAAACATATCTAAAATACGATACTTTCCTCGGTAATATTTTTTAAATTATCATAATGCTACAATAAATTATTATATTTAAGAACTTCATGGAAAATAAATGAACTTTATTCAAATGACATCACCGAAATATAAATCGCCTCTATATAAAAGCAGCATTTCATTCATAAACATTTTTCCAATCCTTTCATTCATCACAATACTATAATAATTTATTTTATTTAAAAACTTAAAACCATGGAGGTACAAATAATTTAACTCTATGCTTAAAACTTCATCGAAAAAATCGTCTGGGTTCTCTGTGTAAAATTCATGAATGTTTCATTCATATCAGCTGTATTGCAGAGCTCATGAGCTAAATAATTTTGAGTAAAAGAAATGCAGCAATTCTTATACAACTCATTCTACATCTTTTGGTGTTTACATTTTCCATAAGTGAAAATTAGGCTTCGTTGTAGAAATAATCAAAGTTGGATAATCATTTAATCTCAAATATATTTCAATTGCGTTGTTTCAATATGTAGATGCACAGAATTTAGGCAAAAATAAAGCCGTTTTAGGACGGATACAGCACTAAATATGAATTAAAAAGAACTTTAAAAATCACGTTTTTGAGATAGGATGGATGCGATATTTTATATTGAAGTGGGTCACGTGATCTCTTCGTATAATGATCACACTGATCTCTTCATATAAAGGGTGTAATTATTATTTTAATTTTATTTAAAAAACTACTGAATATATTTTGCTGAAATTTTTTCATATATTTTATGGGAAAATTTGAATATTTTCTAAAACTTTCGAAGCAAAATTTGTGAATTTTAAATTCGCTTAAAAAATGTTTTAAAAATTAGGTTCCATAGGGTTCAATGTATTTCATTTTTTTAACCAATTTCATTTCGGTAAAGTCATTTTCACGGCAGTTATCTTACTAACGGACAGACAGACAGAATGAACAAAGTCATAAACACTTTTCAACTATGTTGTAAAGTGTTAAAAATGTATGAATGAAATATTTACTGCTTTTACATAGAAAGACAGGAGATTTATATTTCGATGACGCCATTTGAAAAAAGTTCATTTTTATCGATGAAGTTTTAAGTTTTTAAATATAATAAATTGTTGTAGTATCGTTGTAATTTTAAAAATTATCGCATTTTGGAGATGTTTAAATGAAATTCCATTGCAGTTGGAAAGTGTTTCATAATCCGTGTTTTATGCATGATTGATCTTTCTTGTATTTATATAATCTTATTTTATTTCATTTTATTTTGTTAATAGAAAGTAGAAGGTCCGAACAATTCCCAGGCATTCCCCGTAATAGAATTGAGCATTGAATCTCTGGGCCCCACTATATACATTTTTAAGAAAATTTTAGCAATCACATCAACACAATATGCACAATATACTACCCAAATTCGGTCCAAATCGCTGCAGCTCATTATAAGATTGCGAAAAGTTATCTCCGTTTCATAGCTATACAATATGTACTTCTCGAATTATTTTTTCTAGATAATTTTCTAGACAGCTTATTTTTTCTAGATAATATTTTAGGAACTAGGCAACGTTCCACGCAAGTCGCAGACTAAATGGTTTCTTTTATGAAATAGAAGAAACCATTGAAACTGAAACCATAGAATTATTGAAACTGAAGCTCTCAGTTTAGAAACAAGTGGAATAATAAAAATTTCAAATCCTTCAATACTTAAGAAAATGTTGGGAATATCAGTACGATGTAACAATTAAGTCAGATTTCGATGATGATTTCATTTTATTTTAGCAAATGTAGACTGTTCTCATTAAATGAAACTGCTGCTTGTGAGGATACAACTTTCTAGTATTGCCGTGAAGAAAGCAAGCATAAGCAAATAAAGTGGCTAGAAAAACAATTAAGATCATCGTATATGCTTACGCCTGCTTTCGTCAAGGAAGTACATCGCCAAGTTGTCATTTCCAAATCTGTAACTGCATGTGTATCAAGGAAAGTCCTTCCTCAAGCCAATATCTCATGAACAATGGCAGCCAGATCTGTACTTCCTGTGTCGTTGAGTGAATCAAATTTAGTACAAAAACGTTTTAGTTGCATAACCAAAGATGGAAAGGGACCAGCCAACCTCTCCCCAGAAAATCAAAACATCGGGAAGTAACATCCGAGTATTTGGACAAGGCAACATTATGTGAATTTGATAAGGGAGCAATATGTGATATTGATGGTAATAAATTGTCTGTTATCTATTCACATACTATTGCCTTGTCAAAATACTCGGTTAATGTTTACCGATATTTTTGTTTTCTGAAGGGGGGCTCCCTGGTTCCTTTTCGTCTTTTGTTATGGAACTAAATCATTTATGTACTAAATTTGACTTGCTCTACAACTTTCTTATTCAACTTTTTCCTCTATTTTCAAAAAGAGCCGAGATGGGTCCCCTAACCTACCAAAAATCGGGGGCCACGGAAACCCCCTGGTCTCATTGTGTGGACCATATGGAGTTTCCTATACAACAACACTAGAAGTAAATAGCTAGCTGCTACAGTTCGTGAGATATTGCGACACTGTCGTATGGATTCGAGCCATTGTCGTACAGTGGCGGCTCGTCAGATGTGGCAAGGGAAGCAGGAAAAACACTTCAATTAGAATTATTTATTGAAAGGTTTATTATTTTTTTATTTGGCGAAATTTCAGACTCGTTTTGCTATTTTTAAAATATGTGACAGCACTTGTGCAAGTAGCCCGATGTGCTTCAATGATGTTCGTTGTTATGGACGAGGAATCTGCCTCACCCATTTCTGAAATCTGTAGTATGGGGAGGACATTGAAAAACAGTTTCTTCTTATAATTTATTTATCCCTTCAGCTCACAGCTAGATAACTACAGTTACAGGGTCGTCATTTTAGCAGCGATCTTTTAGGATATATAACATTGAAATGACTTCAAATTTAGCGGAATTTAGATTAATGACATTTTTTATGAAAATTAAAATATTTGAACCGAGCATATGAAATATTTCCAACTGGTACTAATTTCATTTCTTCTCTTAGATGCATTGCATTGAAAAAGTACAAAACAATCATTGTAGAATTAAATGCAAAAATACGCTAAAGTTTTATCAAAAGGAAAGAAATTGAAAATTCACAGCATCCGTCGAAATAATTTCTGAATTAACAAATATCGATTTCAAGTGGCGAAAAAGTGTTATGAGGATAATATGAATTGAAAGAAGCGTATATAGATAGAAACGAGAAAGTTTTTTTTTTAGAAATGCATTTCGAATGTACATATAATGATGAGTTTTCTCAATATAAAAACATCTTTTTCAAGACGTAATTACTTCCGTGCCCAACGCAAAAGCTGATTAATATTCAGAGTTTGATTTCTTAAAATGCGACATTATTGAAAGAAATATTCCTTCCCTGATAAATACGTTATTTTTCCCTGTTAGTCAAAGTTACTTTATGTTAACAGAATCATGATAAGTTTTTTGTAACCATTATTGGTGGCAAAAAGTTTGTATTACCATAATTTTTACTAAAATGTTTTTGAAGTTTGTTTCAGGATTTTCTATGCATAGAACTTTGATTAATATGGATTCAGCTGATGACTAATATGGATTCAGCATCAAATTTTGGAGTAGAAAGTGCGATTTACTAAAGATTTCCATTTCTTGTTCAAAAATTTTCATTTTCCCTTAAACATGTATTTCTCAGGATTAGCTATAAATAGAGCTTAGATGATAATTAATATGGATTCAGAATCAAATTATGGAGGAGGTAGTGTAGATCACTGAGAATTCCCTTTTATGGATCCTTTTCTACTTCTTATTCAAAATTTTTCCTTGAAACATCAAATTCGCAGGGCTGTCTATAAAGCTTAGATAATAGATTCAGTATTAAATTCTGGAGGGGGTTGAGGGACTTACTAAGGATTTTCATTTCCGGTTCGGGAGATCCTTGCTCCACTTTCAATTCCTTGCAACATATATTTATTAGGATCAGCTACAGATAGAACTTAAATGATGACTGATATGGATTCAGCATTAAATTTTAGAGGGTTTGGTGGGTTTGGAAAGGATTTCCATTTCTGGTTCTTTATTCACTTCCGGTTTAAAGATTTTCCTTAAAACATCTATCTTTCAGAATTAGTTATAGATAGATATGAGATATTGATCGATATTAATTCAGCATTAATTTTCATAGAGGGTTGGGGGTTTACTAAAGATTATAACTTCCGATTATAAAATTTTCACTTTTTTTAAAACATCTATTTCTCAGAATCAGATATAGATATAGCTTACATGAGGACTGACATAGAATCAGCATCAAATTCCTATTCTTTTCCACTTAAGGTTAAAACAATGTCTTTTACATGCCTATTTTTTTTTCAGAATCGGATATAGATAGAATTTAGTTCATAATTGATATGGATTCAGCATTAAATTCTGACTGAGTTTAGCGGGCTGGCTTTCTAAGGATTTCTTACACTGGTTCTATAAATGCCACTCCCGGTTGAAATATTAACATTTTCCTTGCTACATTTATTTCTCAGGATTGGCTATAGATAGAGCTTAGATGATTACTGGTGTGGATTTAGCAACAAACTTCGAGGGTAAAAGTAGGAAGTGTCCACTAATTATTTCCACTTTTAGTTCTGTATATGTCGTCTCTGGTTTTTCAGAAATTCGTATAACTCAAAAATGTATAAAGATGCTTAATAGTTCCACCGAAAATGAAGTGAACACACCATTTGCCGCCATATGAAAGTACCTTCATAAATGTCTTGTTAACACTTTACAACAAAGTTGAAAAGTGTTTATGACTTTGTTCATTCATTCTGTCTGTCTGTCTGTCTGTCTGTCTGTCTGTCCGTTAGCACGATAACTGCCGTAAAAATGACTTAATCAAAATGAAATTTTAGTATGTTGTTCAGACGGTCTATAGGACCTATGGGAATATAAATGAATAATATCACCTAATTAGTTTTGGATTGAACCCGGGTTGAAAAAATGGAATACATTGAGCCCTATGGGACCTAATTTTTCAAGAATTTTTTAAGCGGATTTAAAATTCACAAATTGCTTCGAAAATTTTAGGCAATATTCAAATTGTTCCATAAAATATATAAAAAAAATTCAGCGAAATATATTCAGTAGTTTTTTAAATAAAAATTAAAATAATAATAACACCTCTTATATGAAGCGATCACGTGTCCATGATATGAAACGATCACATGACCCACTTCAAAATGATATATGGCATCCATCTTGTCTCAAAATCGTGATTTTTAAAGTTCTTTCTAATTCATATTGAGTGTTGTATCCATCCTAAAACTACTTTATTTTGGCCTAAATTCTGTGCATCTACATACTTTAACAACGCAATGACAATATATTTCAGTTTAAATGCTCATACAAATTTTATTATTTCTACTATTAAGCCTATTTTTCACCTATGTAAAATGTAAACAGCAAAATATGTAGAATGAGTTGTATTAGAATCGCTGTAATTCTTTAACACAAAATCATTTAGTCCATGGAGTCTGCATGGCTGATCTGGATGAAATATTCATTGATTTTAGAAAGAGAAGGACGATAATTTTCGATGAAGTTTTACGCATAGAGTTTTACTTACTTGTAGCTCCATGGTCTTAATTTTTAAATAATATAAATTATTATAGTATTGTGATGAATGACATGAATGGGGGAATTATTTATGAATGAAATGTTGCTTTTATAGAGAGAGCCAGGCGTGTTATTTTTTCTATGACGTCATTTGAATGGATTTCAGTTGTTTTCGATGAAGTTTTCAAATATAATAAATTATCGTAGTATTATGATAATTCTAAAATTTTTACCGAGGAATGTATCACATTTTAGAGATGTTTAAACCAGGCAATTTATATTTTAATGCCGTCATTTGAATGAAGTTAATTTTTTTCGATGAAGGTTTAAGGTTTCAAATATAATAAATTAATGTAGTATTGTGATAAGTTTTAAAATATTACCGAGGAATGTATTGCATTTTAGACATGTTTAAATAAAATTGCATTGAAGTTGGAAAGTGTTTCATAATCAATGCTTTAAGCATGATTGATCTTTCTTGTTTTCTTTTCTCCTAGATGTATTCCGTTAAAAAAGGAACAAGAAATATCAATCATGAATAAAATGTTGATTATATAAAACACGTTTCAACTGTAATTTTATTTAAACATCTCTAAAATACGATACATTCAGAGACGATATTTTTTTAATTATCACAGAACTACAATAAATTATTTTACCTGTAATTTTATTTAAACATCTCTAAAATACGATACGTTCAGAGACGATATTTTTTAATTATCACAGAACTATAATAATTTATTTTACCTGTAATTTTATTCAAACATCTCTAAAATATGATACATTCAGAGGCGATATTTTTTAAATTAACACAGAACTACAATAATTTATTTTACCTGTAATTTTATTCAAACATCTCTAAAATACGATACATTCAGCGGCGATATTTTTACAGAATGACAATAATTTATTTTACCTGTAATTTTATTTAAACATCTCTAAGAAACGATGCATTTAGCGGCGATATTTTTTTAATTATCACAGGACTGCAATAATTTATTTTACTTGGAAAATTAAAACCATGGAGGTAAAAGTACTTATTAACTCCATGCTTAAAACTTCATTCAAACTTTATTCAAATGATGTCATCGAAA